>OZ010586.1:16518685-16566185 GCA_963932145.1 Acanthosepion lycidas | reverse complement strand
GAGGAGGGAGTTCCACAGGCGAGAAGTGCGAGACATGAAGCTATTGGAGTAGAAGAGACGGCTACATTTAACAGTTTCGACAGTGAAAGGGTGAGAGTGAGATGCCAGCCTAGTTGAACGCTTAAATTCATGAAGTCTGGGAACCAGCGAAAGCAGCTCAACGGAGCAGTTGCCGTGAAAGTATTTGTAAAAAAGACAGAGGGAGGCAATGGCACGTCTGTGAGAGAGCGGCTGCAGACGATATGACAGAAAAGAGCCAATTACATTGCATTTGGATTTTATCAAGGACCTTGAGACAAACAGAAAGGGCTCCAGACCATATATATCAGCAATACTCCAGGTAAGGGCGAATGGTTGATTTGTAGATTTGGAGGATCGACTCGCGGTGGACGAAGCTATTAACTCAATGTATTCGTTCCAACTCAGGTCAGCAGACAATGTGAGACCGAGCAGTCGCAAAGAGGTGCTCTCGAGAAGTTGAGCGCCAGACATTCTAATGAGGGGCAGGGATGGTTCCCTCTGGTGAGTAATAGAGAGCAGTTTTGTCTTTGAGGCATTAAAGTTAACCAGCCAATTCATGCCCCAGTTCATAACCGATTAGAGGTCCTTTTCGAGACGAGCGGCCAGGTTAGTTTTGTCAGCAACACTAGATTTGTTTTTGAGGCAGGTGGAAATAGTAGTGTCGTCCGCATAGATGCCTACTTGGGAACCTATGACATCAGGAAGATCGTTAATGAAGATAAGGAACAGAGTAGGGCCTAGGATAGAGCCTTGGGGAGGAGAATCCGTTGAGAACGACTTTCAATACACGGTTTCACAGGAATGATTGCATTAAGTCAAACAATCGACCTGTAATTCCATAACACTGGAGCTTGCGAAGAAGGCCGGCATGCCAAACCCTATCAAACGCTTTGGAGATATCAAAACATTTGTGTGGGCTTCATACCTGTACTCTCAAATCTCCTTAACTTTTTACACACACACACAAACACACGCACACACACACATACATACTATCATATATATATATATATATATATATATATATATATATATATATATATATATATATATATATATATATAATAAATTAACTGATTTAAAAATATAGTTTCATCACTACACAGGAATTACCACGTTTCAGAAACAGAAAACAAAAAAAAACAAATTCAATTATATTAAATTAAAAGCATTAGTTCTGTTTCATCGTCAAGCGAATTTTGGAATAACTTATTTTAAAATTTAAAAATAAGTTATTCTAAAATTCGCTTAAAGATGAAACAGAACTAATGCTTAATATAAATGAATTTGATGTTTTTGTTTTCTATTTTTGAAACATAGTAATTCCTGTGTAGCGATGAAACCATATTTTTAAATCAGTTAATTTATAATATTTATGGTCTGTAAATTTACATTGAGCACTGTTTTGTAAAAATAAAAATATCAATAAAAACACCGGATTATATATTACTGTTATTACTTACTATTCTTCCTTATATATATATATATATTAGCACGGGCAGAATTATATATATTGAAAAGTGTGTCGGTGCTAACATTTAGGTACCTATCATTATATAATAAAAGCCAAATTGATAAGGCCTTTTTATTCCCAGACTGGTAACACAAATCTATTCACCTGGGAAACTCAATTCGAAAGCGATTAATATTTCGGTTTAGTTTGGTTTATTTTGTTTTACTGCATATCAACCTCAATGGGTTATTTAATGCCGACAAGATTATTTAGGATAGATTCGTATGAACAGAATTTGTATTCTTTGGTTTAGATTGGTTTGGTCAATATTGTCCCACGGCACACCAACCTCAATGGGCTACTCAATCCCGGCAAAATTCCTCATTGCTGGTAATATCCTGCTTTGTTAAAAATCTGTTTCTTGTAAAATTCCTTCTTCAAAATTGCATTGCTGGTAATAACCTTTTCAAAAATGTATTGCTGGTAATAGTTAACTATTTGCCCATAGCTGGGACCCTACCAGGTGCTACCACCCCGGATCTGGGAACACCAGCAATTAAGAGGTGTTTCCACGCTCCATCAAAACCTCCTGATCAGAGGCCTTGCTGCTGGATATAGTTTATCGTCTTACCCAGGACGTGGATGTAGTCTAACGTCTTACCCAAGACGAAAAATTGGAAGTTTACCCCGGTAGTAGAGGTCTGCTTACAGTAGTAAGTGTTTTCAAGCGGTCCTCCATCTAAGTACTGACCTGGTTCTACGATGCTTAACTTCGGTGATCGAACGAGAACCGTTGTTTTCAGCGTGATTTTACCGTAAGCAAATTTTTAGGAAGATATATATATATATATATTCTGTTGAAAAAGCAAGTTTTTTTTTAGTTTTTTTTTTCTGGGAACAACGAACCTTCAAAAGGGTTTTTTTGCTTGTCTTTGCTAAAATAATGCGTTATGTTTGTTTCCCAATAATATAAATTTTAATATCGGGTACATTCACCAGGGTACGTTCACCTTGGACTTATTTTAATTGGGGCATACGGAATGTTGAAATCTTTCATTGTGATAACCCAGGATATTATAAAAAGTTAACATCTACAACTGCAGCCATTATTCTCCTTCATTTGTTTTATATAAGCACGCACTCAACCAGCCGCGCGCACATACATGTGGTGTGTGTATGTGTGTGCGTGTGTGTGTGTGTGTGTGAGAGAGAGAGAGAGAGAGAGAGAGAGAAAGGGATAGACACATACGCATACAGATCACATAAACATATATGAACTCACACTGTTGAACAGAAGCAATGATTTTCATGAACAATTTCTTGAGAAAATACAAAAATATTTAATTTTAAACAACTGCCATTTCATCTTTATCGTAGCAATGGCGAATTTACACTGCCTTATGTTAATATGCTCAGTAATCTATTATCGGTTTTAACGCACTTTTTTCTCCCTCCTATCTTAAGCCTCCTCCACAATTCCATCATTATATTTGCTTTTACATTGGTGTAATTAGAATATGCTTTTCTTTTCAGAGAATATATATATATATATATATATATATATATATATATATATATATATATATATATATATATATATATATATTCATACACGTTTCATTAAATAATATAGACAAGTGTTGTCTATATTATTTTATGTAAATTTTTTTCGTAACGTCTGATAAGTTTAATAACATTATCGTTGAACGAAGAAAGAAATTCACAATATTGATGCATATTTTTAATATGTTTGAGATCAGTATAAGCAGTATTATGCACAATTTGCTTAGTATTGAGATTTCTAAGAAAGCATCTTATTTGTTCATGAACTATATAGTTTGGAAAGCTATTATTAATAAGTGTCTGTTTTTTATTCTTTAGTTCACTGTAAAAAATCTGTTTTGTGGATGAATTAGTTTCTGCCCGATGTATTAGATTCTTTATAATTGCTATTTTGTAGTAATATGGGCATTCGCTCTTGTAGTTAAGTGTACATGAATTTATGCTTGTAGGTTTTGTTGTATAGCAAAATAGTAAATTCGTTATTATTTGTGTTTATCAATATGTCAAGGAAGGGGATTTTATTATTAGTATTGAGTTCATATGTGAATTTAAGGACAGAATTATTTTGGAAACGTTTTTGAAGTTGATATATATATATACATATATACATACATACATACATATATATATATATATATATATATATATATATATATATATATATATATATATATATATATATATATATATATATATATAATTATTTATTCAAAAATTATAACATAAACATATTATAAAATCAGTACGAAAATAGCCATTTTCTTTCAACACTTATGGTGTCTTATGAAGTGATGGTGTTGTGTTTTGTTTTAAGGCATATCAACCTCTTTAGGTTATTTAATGGCAACGAGATTTTTATTGCTGGTAATATTTTTTTTTCAAAAAATATATCGTTGATAATATTTTTTTACAAACATGTATTGCTCGTAATAATTTTCTTTTTCAAAAAGGTACTGGTGGCAGTAATTTTTCCAAAAAAGTATTGCTGGTACTAATACCTATTTTTACACCTTCACATTGCCATGGCCCCTTTTCGGGGTTGGGGGCAACTATCAGTCCATAGCAGGGACCCCAACAGATGCCACTACCTCGAATCAGGGTTGACCTGGAAACACCAGCCATAAAGAGGTGGTCTCACGCTTCTCAAATCTCCCGATCAAAGGCCCTGCTCTCGGATGCAGTTGATCGTCTTAACCAGGACGTACATATATATGCGAGTCAGTATACACATATGGACTTGAATGTGAATGTGTTATCTGTGAAAGGCATCTGACTTATTAAAACACGTGGCTGTCTTTAATTCATTACGAGAGCATGGTATTAAAGGAAATTATTGAAAAATCATTAAAAATATATACGACAACTGTTCTGTAGTAATTCGGCGACACAAAGACACAGATAAAATAGATTGAAAAAGGAGTAAATCTAAAGAAAGCGACTACACTTAATGTATTTTCCGTGTTTTTTTTAAAGTTATCTTCTGGGGAATGAACTGGGAAAGAATTGGTTGAACAGAAATGGAGATTATTTAAACCATTTTTGAGTCAATGCCAGTACGGTACCGGCAGGCCAATTATAAACTCCATCCGAAGTTGTAGCGTTTCACAACGCACTAATGCCTTCGCAAAAGGCAGGAATTTATCTCTTCTCGCTCTCTCTAGCTATGGCTAAAATTATAGGAAACGTCAATTACTTTAACCCTGCTAAGGTAATTAATTGAGAAGGATAAACTCTTAATTCAAACTCTCTGCCAATACATCATCAACTATGGTGACAGAATAAAGTTCATTACTCCCTATGTCTCGGGGAAGGACAGAGTCCCACGGTGAACTAAAAAAGGGCTTATGTAAATAAATTAAAATTATATATATATATATATATATATATAGTGTTGTAACCCAGGGAAGGTTACTGAATAGAATAATCACACGAAGGTTGGTAATGAACGATAATACTTAGGACAAGAACAACGCATATTAGTTTCGTCAGCGACGCGTAGAAGAAGTAGTCAACTGCTCGAAGTGAGTCAAGTGAATTCCACAATGAATGTCCAACTGCACACCATCATACAGTATTTACTACTGTATTTATGTGAATAGGGGCGTACCCATTATCGTCCGTAGGTATGCTACAACATACACACACAAACATGAATTGAGTTCTCCGAGCCGCTGGCATATTTCGTATAGAGAAAAACGTTAAAATTACCTTCCTTTTTGCCGTGCGGCGATGGCCTAGAGGCAAGATATTTGACTAATCTCAAATCAGTCGGGTTTCGTCCCGGCTTGACGCAATCGAACGTGTAGCCACATTGAGGAGCTGTCATACAGCGAAACAGTCTGTCTACGGATGACTATATATATATATATATATATATATATATATATATATATATATATGTATGTATATATAATGATAATATTGGTAATCATTATGGATATTTCCAAAATGATATAGATTCAGGGAGAGCTCTATGTCAGAGAAAGAGCAATAATTAGTATTAAAAGAGGCACGATCACTTAAAATTTCATCAGGTTATATTTATTTCGTTAGGGTCTTAAAAAGCCCCAATTCATTAGACCTTCAAATCTGAGTGGGAATTTTTAAAGACCCTAACGAAATAAATATAACCTCATGAAATGTTTAGTGTTCATGCCTTTTATTTTATATATATATATATTTAAAAATATTTTTTGTGGTACAAAACTTTATTACGGCGTTAAAAACAAGAATATTTTTACATTGGACCATGATGTTATTAAAATAAAATACCAGCCGACCGGTTTCGCCCCCGCTCTTCAGAGCTGTAAACGGGGGAAAAATTATGAACAAGGAGAGAAAAAAAAAATATATATATATGGGTGACGTGAATGAACGGAAGGGACAGTTGTAACACCTAAAGATGCTAGAGACCCAGAAGAGCAAGCCCAAGCAAACAATCTCTCTGTTTACAAAGAGAAGGTCGCCCAGACTTGATAAACAGCGTCTCCAACACCTTCAGATGAAACAACGAATGTGAAGTGGACAACACAGAAAACCAATTCACACTGAAGTCCACCGCACAACCAGGACTATTTATGAAATGATCCGCTATAGATGACCCGTATGTATTTCGAACGGTATCACCAATCGAAAAATTTTTATTATAAATTTTAGCAGGCACGTGTTGCTTGATTCTAACATCCAAGCGTTGTGTAGTTCTACCTATGTAGTCGACACCGCAGCTACATTTAAATTGATAAATTGATACACTGTAGTAGTATATAAGGATATAATTCCTTATATACTACTACAGTGTATAGGAAGTCTACTTTCACGGGTCTTTACACTCGTTGGTATTCCTTTTGTCCCAAACAGCAAAAGATTAATTTAAATAAGTCTTTGACTCATAGGGCATTGAGGATTTGCTCAGATGACACTTTGAAAGATGAGATTAAGTTTTTAACTAACATCTTTACTAGTAACGGTTATCCTTATGATATCGTTCAAATGGTTATTCGGCAAAAGTTGGTGGACTTTAATAAAGTAAAACCAGTGCTTGTTAAAAAATGTCCCGTTTATTTACGAGTGCCATATTTTGGTAGGGATAGCGAAATGTTGGCTAAGCAAATTTCATCGAGTTCTAATCAATGCTATTTTGCAGCGAATGTACGTGTTGTGTTTAAAACAAGATCTGTTCTTCCATCCATGAGTAAGGATGTTCTACCTCCTCATCATATTAATTCTGTAATTTATCAATTTAAATGTAGTTGCGAAACCGGTCGGCTGGTATTTTATTTTAATAACATCATGGTCCAATGTAAAAATATTCTTGTTTTTAACGCCATAATATATATATATAGCTGGCCACTCGTATTCGAGGATACACGTTTACTAGGATGGCTAGCCAAATCCCTATTGCAGACGCTTGCTCAGGCGCATCTGCGTTTATTCAACGCCCACAGAGCCCACCTGTGGTTTATACAGCAACTCTGCGGAGCAGACCTTAGACTACAGTTTGTGGCAAATAGCGTGTTATCTAGCGTGATCAACAATGTGAAGAAGACCGCGATGACTTGTGACTTCTTGCTAGCACAGTTATCGACGACCCCCAAGGGTTCCGACTACCTAGTTTCACTCACAAGGCTAAGGTCAAACCGTGGTATGGTTTTCAGATACTTTCATAAGATAATGCGCTCTGGAATCGAGCCTTATAGTCCGATAACATCAGAAAGTCTCCTTCCTGACAAATCGAGATTCGAACCCGGGTCTCATGATGGTCAGAATGCGAACGTTCTAAATACTTAGGCACGTGCCTGCCTATATCTGTGTGTGTGTGTATATATATATATATATATATATATATATATATATATATATATATATATATATATATATATATATATATATATATATATATATATATATATGTGTGTGTGTGTGTGTGTGTGAATATAAATATATATAATTATTTATATATTATATGCGCGGTACGTATTAGAAAGCACTCAATATCAGAGATAGAGCTAACATATATATATATATATATATATATATATATATATAGACATATATATATGTGGGCATATATATATATATATATATATATATATATATATATATATATATATATATATATATATATATATGAGGTGGCGTGTGTAATTGTCAACTTAGGTTACCTTAATGTGGTGCAAGTTTATAATCTCTCCGCATCTAAGGATGTTTGAATTTGCTATTAATATCACACAAATCCTGTCGCCATTCAATGTCCCGTGATATGTAATCTCATAGTGATAGATATGCTCAGGCTTTTAATAGAGAGAGTGATTGACCCAACCAGGTAGCCAATGAGGAAAGTAGGCAACAATGGTAGGAAGTCATATTGGTAAGAACGCAACATTTAGACGGACGCTAACCTCATTTCACACAAGGAAATGAATATAATTTCCATATAAATGTTGAAGACAGCAATAACTTATGGACAATGACTGAGAAGAATAGGCTGTGGCTCGAAGTTCAGGCGAGGTGGGCTGATTCTTCCTTCGATCTTTGGCATGGCTTCAAGGACCTTCATTCCCAGAAGCAAAATGGCAGGCGAGACAATTCTATTGAAAACGGCGTACTCGAAATATGATCAGGTCACTGTTTTAAGGGGTGGAGAATAATTACATTTCTGGATGTTTGATTATAAAATGTTGATAATGTTCCCTGAGTACGATATGTTCGTATTCCCTACGAAATTTACCTTGTGCCAGACTTATTTACGAATTTCGACTGCACATTGATTAATGCACTATCGACAACGCAGATTCAATCCTGGGAATTTTCTCACAATGAAAGTATCTCAGTCCAAATAAATCATGATTTATTTGTATCGGGACGGTGAGGCTTGTTACCATATATTTGACATGCGGACAAACGGCCAAAATACTGGAGATAAAGATTTTTAATTTGCCAATAACGGTAACATCCAAATAGTTATATTTATTCACAACTCTAAGTAAAACGGTAAAATGTTCAAGGAAATGTGATAAACAATTATCATTTATATATCCACATATCATCATCATCATCATCATCATCACCATCCCCTTGACTTTTGTAATCGTAGCGGGGGATCTGAATGCAAACGCCATATTGAACCACCTCCACAACGGTCTTATCAACGGCAGCCATCAGCAATTCTGGTATAGCCATACTTGTCCATTGTTTGACATTGTCCAATCAGTTTTTGCGTTGGCGTCCTCTCCTTGTCACCTTCAACGGAGCCTTGCATGATGGTCTTGCACAGGCTGTTATACCTTGTAAACGTGTCCAGACCACGCCATTTTTCTCCATTTGACAGTGGCGAAAAGAGATTGCTGGTGGCCCACCAAACTTTTCAACACTTTCCATAAGTTTTATGTTCCCAGTAGAAAATACCAAGAAGTTTTCTCATACATTTGTTCTCAAATGCTTGGATCCTTCTCTCTGTTTCTGCCAACAGTGTCCACGTTTCACATCAATATAGAAGAATGGAGACTACCAACGATTTGAACAGTCTATATTTCGTTTCAAAGCTGATTTTGCTCCTTCATATTCTTGCTAATTTGACCCTCGCTGTCATAGCTGCGGCAATTCGTGTGTGGCTTTCCGAACCGGTATGATCTTTAGACAAGATTACTCCTAAGTATTTAAAAATGGACACGTCCTCTAGTAAATTCCCGTTCATTGTAATGTTGATACAAGTGTTACTGTTTGTGCTATTCAAAATTACTTTAGATTTCTCGGGCGTTAATTCTATTCCATGTAGTCCTGCTCTTTCAATAAGTTTGTTGCTCATGTCCTAGAGCTCATTATTACTCCCTGTTGTCAGGTCAATGTCGGCTATATTTCCCAATCCGCATATAGATTGCGTTATCTATCTCTACATTCAAGTGTTGAAGCACATCATGTGATACAAACGTTTAATAAGCTGCTATAACCCATCATATGTTGCTGTCCCATGACTTGCTGCATCAAAAGAACATTTTAAAAAACAATGAGACATTCTACCTCTGAAAACCATTTTCGTTTTACAGACATCAGTTGATGATTCATGGGATTTGCGAAGCTTGGGAGGACACAACGTGAAATTTGGCCACGCACAAGAAGAACACTTGAGATAGGATACTCGTACGTGAGAGAAAAGGTTGTTAGACATAATAGATGCAATATATATACAATATAATATACAATATAAGTATAATATTGTTATAGTGGAACATACCTATTCTATAGTTAATAGACTCTCCCACCTATAATAAGTATGAGTAGTAAGAGTAACGAGTGAGTCGCTCAGTTGATGCCGGACGACCGTTAGTCGGATACTAAAGTATCAGCGACCACAACTAGATTTCTCTGCGTCATTACCTATTATATCAAGTTCCTAACGTTTTGTACGTCGAACCTATTTTAAGACCGACTTAGTACAAATACAAGCCTCCACTGTGAAATCACTCCATAACAAATATACAATATAATATACAATATAATATACAATATACATATAATATACATATAATATACAATATAATACACAATATAATATACAATAGATGCCAAAACGTCTATTGTTTTTAACAATATATGTTTAAAAGAATAATTACGGCCAAAATTATACTGAACTTAAGAAGACTCATATTTTATATTTCAATATGAACTCTTGTACATATAAAATAATGTATTTTCATTGATGTTCTTTATGATCGGATGAATTGCACTGAACTAATGTGGTAGCTGTCACCGGGCAATCATTACTATAGTCTGCGACCAAACAGAAAATAAATACAGCAACTTGTCGTATTATTGACTTGCATAACAAAATCTCTCTCGCGCGCACACACACATATATATAATTATATATATAAGAATGGAGTAAGATAAAAACGCGGACTCCATAGCAGTTACAACATATTTGCACCTGAAGATTGCAAGAAATGCATTAAACTCCGAGTCGGGCTATCGACGTTGGATATATATATATATATATATATATATATATATATATATATATATATATGCAAGTAAACAGAATGCATATATCCAAATAAATAATTAATATTGCACCTTTTCATCTACTGAAAAGCCAGATGATAAGAAATGTTATATTGAAAGCACAACGACCCCTTTTAATCGAAGATGATATCAACATATTTCTTCCTTTAACAACAATGCGTACCGTAACCGAACATCCCTCTCTAAATATTTTGGTATTTAAAAGAAATGAATAAAACCTCCATAGTAAAATTGAAATTATTAAAAAAAAATTTGTAAGTCATTAAATGACCCATGTCCACTGTGTCTACAAGAAAAGCTACATATTATTCAGTTTCGTAAAAATAATGATGTATTAAATCAGCGGAATGAACTAACTGTAATATGTAGGCATTGTACAATGTTTAGCTTAAAATATAGTTAATAGAATTTTTCATTAAAAATCTATATATTACAATTATATATTTATTATTTTATTATATATAATTTTAATTATAATATTTATTCAATTTCTCAATTTTTAATTTTAAATATTGCCATATTTATGGCTCATTGAAGATAATATGTATTGTAATATAAGATCAATATATAAAAATAATTTAATCATACAAATTTTAGATAGTTCTAAAGTGTATACAAAAATAATTTAAAAAATAAGATAAAATACTAAAATTAATCTGTTGTTGTAGGTATATCTCTGATCATTTAATTAGAATTATATTCTTAATCAAAAGTAAATGGTATCACGTCTAAAAATGACAGCTTGTCAAGACAAGTATAAATAACACACACACACCTAAATATCTAATCTACATTTTTTCACTTTTCTACTTTAGCTTTGATCTGTCTTTTGATTGGTCAGCCATTGGTCAATCTCATCAAATTTTGAAATCTTGTTTCCCCACTTCATAAATTTTCAATAGAAAAGGATTCTGTTTTCAAAAGTAAATCATTTTAATCAAAAGTTACCCAACAATGGAACAAATTTAAAGTTCCGAAACAGAAATTTCCGTGTCGCGAATTAAAATATTTTTTAATTAAGAATATTAATATATGTGCGTGTGTGTGTATGTTAATAATAAAAAAGGGTCTATTTATTGAAATATGTACTTTAATGCATTTTTTTCACCTTAAATTGTTATGGGTCTGGACTCTCCCAGCTATAAATAGGAGCAGGTACTGCCTTTTGGGGAGGGAGGACTCCCGTTTGTATATGTTTGTATTACTGTTTTCTGTTAATATATTTGTTTAACTCAGTTCCCCTCTTGTGTCTTTATTTATGGCCCTCACAAAGCCACTACAAAACATAACCAAATGTTTTGGTGAACTTATTTACAATATTTTCCGTTCACTACTCTAAAAAAAAAAAACAAACTTTATTTTCATGATTATATCTATCACTTTCTCTCTTCCCCCTCCCACTCTCTTTCTCTCGCTTTCTCTCTCTCTCTCTCTCTGTATATATATATATATATATATATATATATATATAAATCGTTACCCGTAAATTCTACGTCAGCTGCCATTATTATTTTCTATTCTTCATTATTCAAAAGCAAGACATTCAGATGAATTAATAATTCCGCTTTTTTATCTCCCTATAACATTTTCTCCGCCTGTTTCATTCTCTCTCTCATTCTTACTCCCACTATATCTTTTATTCTCTCTCTTTCATTCTTACTCTCACTATATCTTTTATTCACTCTCCCTCATGCTTACTCTAACTATATCTTTCATTCTCATTCCTACTCTTACTGTCACTATTTGTTTTATTTTCTCTCTCATTCTTACTCTCACTATATCTTTTATTCTCTCTTTCATACTTACTCTCACTAAATATTTTATTCTCTCTCTCTCATTCTTACTCTCACTATATCTTTACTCTTTATCTCGCTCTTACTCTCACTATATCTTTTATTCTCTCTCTTTCATTCTTACTCTCACTATATCTTTTATTCACTCTCCCTCATGCTTACTCTAACTATATCTTTCATTCTCATTCCTACTCTTACTGTCACTATTTGTTTTATTTTCTCTCTCATTCTTACTCTCACTATATCTTTTATTCTCTCTTTCATACTTACTCTCACTAAATATTTTATTCTCTCTCTCTCATTCTTACTCTCACTATATCTTTACTCTTTATCTCGCTCTTACTCTCACTATATCTTTTATTCTCTCTCTTTCATTCTTACTCTCACTATATCTTTTATTCACTCTCCCTCATGCTTACTCTAACTATATCTTTCATTCTCATTCCTACTCTTACTGTCACTATTTGTTTTATTTTCTCTCTCATTCTTACTCTCACTATATCTTTTATTCTCTCTTTCATACTTACTCTCACTAAATATTTTATTCTCTCTCTCTCATTCTTACTCTCACTATATCTTTACTCTTTATCTCGCTCTTACTCTCACTATATCTTTTATTCTCTCTCTTTCATTCTTACTCTCACTATATCTTTTATTCACTCTCCCTCATGCTTACTCTAACTATATCTTTCATTCTCATTCCTACTCTTACTGTCACTATTTGTTTTATTTTCTCTCTCATTCTTACTCTCACTATATCTTTTATTCTCTCTTTCATACTTACTCTCACTAAATATTTTATTCTCTCTCTCTCATTCTTACTCTCACTATATCTTTACTCTTTATCTCGCTCTTACTCTCACTATATCTTTTATTCTCTCTCTTTCATTCTTACTCTCACTATATCTTTTATTCACTCTCCCTCATGCTTACTCTAACTATATCTTTCATTCTCATTCCTACTCTTACTGTCACTATTTGTTTTATTTTCTCTCTCATTCTTACTCTCACTATATCTTTTATTCTCTCTTTCATACTTACTCTCACTAAATATTTTATTCTCTCTCTCTCATTCTTACTCTCACTATATCTTTACTCTTTATCTCGCTCTTACTCTCACTATATCTTTTATTCTCTCTCTTTCATTCTTACTCTCACTACGTCTTTACTCTCTCTCTCTCTCATTCTTACTCTCACTATATCTTTTATTTTCTCTCTTATTCTTAATCTCACTACATCTTTACTCTCTCCCTCACTCTTACTCTCACTATATCTGTCATTCTCTCTCTCACTCTTACTCTTACTATATCTTTTATTCTCTTTCTACATTCTTACTCTCACTGTATCTTTCATTCTCTCTCTCACTCTTACTCTCACTATATCTTTTATTCTCTCTTTCTTACTCTTAATCTAACTCAAAATATATTTATCTTAAATAATGAAAAATCAAACACAAATTTCTCCGTATTCAATGATTCTTATGAAGCTGATGTTAAATTCTGGATAAAACAATTGTCAACATTAGTTGCATTCGTAGACATATTTCCTCAAAACACGCAAATACCTTGAAAGATTGGCACATGAAGCATGTCTACCTATGACTTCTTGCTAAGTGTAACAGATTAACTATTGAAGTGGGACAAGCAATGTATCTTCTTTCTCTTTGAAATGCCCGACCCACAGGAATATTCCATGTAGTTTCTCTAAGATACAATCGAGAGTAATGTTGACGATTTCGCATTTCCTGTGAAATGATTTGTCTATAAATTCTACATTCTCTTGACTCCAACAGAGTTATACAGTTCGTCATAATGAGTCTGGCTTCCATGCAGCCAACAAATTTAATGTTGTCTTGGCATAGGCTGTGTGCCAACTGACCATCCTTTTAATTCTGTTGACCATGTCTTTGGGAGTCGCTGCCACACAAGTTGATTTGAAGGAGCAGAATTAATAGCAGTAACAGTAACAATTGGCCAGGTTTTTTTTTTCTCATGTGAAATAGCCAAGGAAGTAAGGGCTTTAAATTTCTCAACTAAAATACCCAATAATAAAATTCCATTCTGCGCTCGCACACACACACACATATTTTGCGCTTGGCCCACAGTGTCTCGTTTTGGAGAAACGCCATAAAGAGGTCTACAGGTCAACAACCGGTTGTTTAGAACAACGCAGAATCATGAAAATATCAAGCCAAATCGTAATGGTCAGTGGCGAAACTATTTTCAGTAAACACCATTCCAATTGGTGGGTGTCTCTGCACCATAATATGTAGGTATTTATATGTTCCTTCACTTGAAGAGAATATGACACAAGGCAGTTCTTAAAGGGGAACTCTTGCATGTACGCCATAAGTGGTTTACTTCACTCAATGGTGAATACATGGCTGTTTGACATTTAAATTCTGCACCATTCGCAGAAACTGGTCTGCTTCCATATTCCAATCTATGAAATGGTCAAGTTTTCAAAATCAGCGATAATCGGTCCGGGGGTTTGGGAGAACGAGAATGATCGGGTCTTATGGTGTCGATTTGCGCTTGAGCCAATATTATAAACAAAATAATCAATAGAGAGCTTATTAAACGTGAGACGAAAGATTTTGAAGCTGAATCGTTTAAAACCGCAAGTATTTACTAGATAATGCATAAAATCGAGCTAAAACCCTTTTTTTCTTCGATTGTCATTTTTAGACTAAAATATGATTTAAAGAAAAGCAGAATTAAGAAACGAAAGCAAATGAAATTTATCTCAAGCAACTATTTGCGCTAGATTTGCTTGAGACAATTTTATAAACACAATTCTGATGAGAAATTGTAGAAACGAGGAAAAAAAGATATGCAGTCAATGGCATCGAATAAGTTCCTTTCTTCTATCGTATATCATTCTTAGTGACTATTTGTCATTCAGGATGATTATTATTCATCCGATTAATACTTTTTGAAGCAATTCATTTATCAATTAGTTTTTGTATTATCAACAAATTTCACTGCCAATTGCTGATTCTTCTTTCGTTCTTCTTCTCTTCTTCTCAAATCTTCTCCTGCGACTACACTACTACCTCTTTTCCAACATTTCCTTCTTCCTGCTTTTTCTTCCTTCTTCTTCTTTCTCCTTCCTTCTTCGTCTTCTCCCTTCTTTTTCTTCCTTCTTTTCTTATTTCTTCGTCTTCTTCATCCCTCTCCTTCTTCTTTTTCTTCTGTTTTCTTTTTTCCTTCTTCTTTTTTTTCTTTTGTCTTCCTTCTTCTTTTTTCTCCTTCCCTCTTTCTTAATTTTCTTCTTTCTTTTCTTCCATCTTCTTTCTTCGTCGTCTTGTTCTTCGTCTCTTCTTCATCCTTCTTCTTCTTCTGCTTTTTTCTTCTTTCTTTTTTCCTCCTCCTTCTTCTTTTTTCTTCTTCTTCTTTCTCCTTCCTTCTTCCTTCTTTCTTCGTCTTCTTCATTTTTCTCCTTCTTCTTCCTTCTCCTTCCTTCTTTCTTAATTTTCTTCCTTCTTTTCTTCCATCTTCTTTTTTTTTCTTTCTTCGTCTTCTTCTTCACCCTTCTCCTTCTTCTTCTTCTTCTTCTTCTTCTTCTTTCTTTATCCTTCTTTCTTTTTCGTCTTCTTCCTTCTTTATCTTCATCCTACTCCTCCTTCTTTTTCGTCTTCTTTCTTTTTTCCTTCTTCTTCTTCTTCTTCTTTCTCCTTCCTTCTTCCTTCTTCGTCTTCTTCCTTCTTTTTCTTCTTCTTCTTCCTTCTTCGTCTTCTTCCTTCTTTTTCTTCTTTCTTCGTCTTCTTCTTCATCCTTCTCCTCTTTCTTTTTCGTCTTCTTTCTTTTTCCTTCTTCTTCTTCCTTCTTTTCTTTCCTTTTTCTTCTTCGTCTTCTTCCTTCTTTTTCTTCTTCTTCTTCCTTCTTCGTCTTCTTCCTTCTTTTTCTTCTTTCTTCGTCTTCTTCTTCATCCTTCTCCTCTTTCTTTTTCGTCTTCTTTCTTTTTCCTTCTTCTTCTTCCTTCTTTTCTTTCCTTTTTCTTCTTTCTTCTTCCCCCTTCTTCTTCCTTCTTCTTCTTCTTCTTCTTCTATCGATCTTGTCTTTCCCTGTGTTTTCGTTGGGTTCATATTTTCTTCCGATGTAAATCCAGTGTGTTGAAGTATCAAAATGGAAATCTCACCCCCAAAACATTACCAGAAAAAGCACATAGAAGCTACCCTATCAATCCAATATGAATAATCAAAATACAAGTACAACCACATTCAAAACTATTATGGATATTAACAATAATATTCCTGAAGCAGGTATATAAAAATGTAAGCCTTCCTTATAATATATCGGGGAAACTTAAATTTCAAAATCGTATCTCTGAACACAAAAAGGATCTTATACATAAGAATTTAATTCATTGATCAGACATAGAAATGAATTCAACCATAACTTCGATCGAAACAATACCAAACTTATTAAAAGAGAAAATATTTTACTTAGACGGAAGTTCTTGGGAGTGCTGCTATCGAGTTTTGCCAAAATGTTAATCTGCGCCCCAGATTGTTTCAAATATCTCCTTTCCTAAAAGAAATACTCGTTTCCTAAGTTAACATACATGACCATGAAAAAATATATTTTATTTCTGTTTATAAATTCATGTTGCAAAATAAAATGCTTACATTTACCTTGATAAAGTCTGTAATAAAACGAAACATATTGGTAAAAATAAGTTTTTTTTTGTCTTTATCAATACATTATATATATATATATATATATATATATATATATATATATATATATATATATATATATATATATATATATATACGGTTCTGGACAGAATTATTCAATCCCGTTGAATATTTGCATATGTTTCAAGGAAATGAGAATATTTGCAAGTCCTTACTGAATTTACTATAAATAGTTGATTCCGTATTTAGTTTTGAATAATTCGTGACATTTTTAGATGTTTTAATCTATTATAGGCATAGTTACAGTTTTTTTTTTAAATTGCTGCAGTCCAAAATTATTTCCCAACGCCCTGTTTAATAATTAATCATGGTGGTTCGAGCATTCTGCTCTGGGGATGCTTTGCTGCTTCTGGACCAGGAGAACTAGCGAGAGTGCAGGATATCATGGATAAAGAGCAGTATTTGGCTAGTCTTAAAAATAATATAAAACAAAGTGCACGAAAACTGTCTTTGAGGCGTCACTGAATGAAATGACCTGAAATACACGGCATGAATTGTTGCAAAAATACTTAGATGATTGCAAAATTAAGGTATTGGCGTACCACTCAAAGTCCTGACGTAAACGCCATGGAAAAAATTATGGATATATTTGAGAATGACGTCCTGCGAATTTAGAGGAACTAGAAGCTATGCCAAAGAAGAATGAAGCAAATTACCTATCAGTAAGGAACTAGCAAAAATGATTAAAAGCAATAGTTAAGAATAAAGGTTTCACAATTGATTATTGAGGCAAGAAGGCCAATAATTTTGTCCTATATTAAATGTTTTTGTGTTATATTTCTGTATTATTGTTTGACATTAAAATAAAAAATTTGTTGTAAGCACCACTGCACAATCTTTCAAATCCACTATTTCAACAACAAAAAAAAAAAGTGGAGTTTAATTTTCCATGAAAATTTGATGTATTACAATTTTATTTGTAATTATAAAAGCGGAGGTGAATAATACATACATACATACATACATATATATATATATATATATATATATATATATATATATAGAGAGAGAGAGAGAGAGAGAGAGATAGACAGATAGATAGATAGATAGATAGATAGATAGATAGATAGATACACCTAGTGAGTCAGACAAACCTACCTAGGTTTCACCTAAACGGATCGTCAGGGAAAGTCGGCTAAAGAGGCAAAGTGATTACTGGCAAATCAAAAATTCGAGGGTTTTTCGAAACGAGTATAGTTATCTATATTTGTATATATATATATATATATATATATATATAAATACTATATATATACGCGAACAGCACAATGCTTTCTACATATATATATATATATATATATATATATATATATATATATATATATATATATATATATATATATATGCGCGTTTGTATGTGTGTGTGTGAGTGTGTGTGTGAGTGAGTGTGTGTGTGTGATAAAAATATAGTTTTACGTTCAATATCAAGGATATAGTTTGACGATTGGGCTTAGGCATGAAACTGGCTGTCGCCGCTGATGTTGACTTCAATATCCACTTTTGTGTGTGTGTATATATATATATATATATATATATATATATATATATATATATGTATATATGTGTGTGTGTGTGTGTGTGTGTGTGTGTGTGAAAGTGTATGTATGTATATGTATAAGTATATGTTATATATTGTTAATGGAATTTGATTTCTGAGAATGACGACAATCCTCATTTTAAAGAATTGTATTTGTTTGATGAAGACTTAAGAATTCTATCTTTCCTTCTATTTTTCATCTCTTTCTACTATCCCGTGTTCTGGCTTCTCTTTCTCTTCCTTTTCTCTCTTGTGTTCATCCACAATAGAACCGGCATCGATAGATCGGAGCCGTTTCGTTGAGGCCAGTTTCCCATTTACAATTAATTCCAGTAATTCATCTCTCGTTTATATATATATATATATATATATATATATATATATATATATATATATATATATATATATAAATAAAAGGGTTCAGCAAGAATAAGAGACTATATATAAACGAGAGATGAATTACTGGAACTAATTGTAATTCGGAATATATATATGTGTGTGTGTATATATATATATATATATATATATATATATATATATATATATATATATGTGTGTGTGTGTGTGTGTGTGTGTGTGTGTGTAATATACGTATATGAGTGTGTGTGTGTCTAGAATTGTAGATAAGTCAATATATATTTCGTCTGAATTTTTATTTGAAAGTTTGACTATATAATATTCTGATTAATGAAAACGTGTTAGATTATAAGATTATGGTGAAAAATAAATTTTAGTTTGTAAAATAAATGTTTTTCATCATTAAGATATATATGTGTATACCCATGTATACATATATATGTGTGTGTGTATATGTGTACGCGCCTATTTGTGTGTGTGTGCTCTGCCTGTAGATGCGTTGATGAGTGTATATAAGTATCTGTTTAGATAGACAAGCACATAAACATGAAGAAGGTCATTTGCAGAGGAAAATGCGACTTTTTTTTTCACCATTTTGTCGACATAAAACCCATTTCTCCTTCCAGCCTGGCAACCGGGACGGGCATCTTGATTCTGGTAAATCAATCTCGTCCATTGGTAAATTTACTCATCCGTTTAAGTGAAGAATTGTGCCATTTTCTTTTGTCCAGAAAGCAGAACAAGTATTATGTAAGTTTTCACACAAAATAAGACAAGACGCTTTTTTTTTATGCGGACTTCTCTATTCACCACATCTTAACACTAAATATGGAGATCATTTTAAATCAATCATTAGAATGTAAGTCTTGAATTTCAAGTCCTCTTTATTATTATTATTATTATTATTATTGTATGTTATGTTACCTGCTTTGTATCCTGTAGAGCCGGGTCCAAACTATGGTTTTTAGGCCCTAGAGGAGAATTATTTAATTTTTCTTATCTGTCTATATTTCTGAGATGAGGTATTATGTACATTATTTACATTATTCGGACTATTGTCCTCATCTTTGTCGCCATATTTATTACAACGTTTCGGCCCTTCAGTACCTGTTTATATTTCTGAGATGAGGTATTATGTACATTATTTACATTATCCGGAATATTGTCCTCTTCTTTGTCGCCATATTTATTACAACGTTTCGGCCGTTGTACGCTCCGACCTTCTTCAGGTGGTTGGAATGTCGAACTGAACCCTTTATTTCGCTCACTAGAGTAGACTGTTCTAGTTCCACGTGCCATGTTTAATGGATGTTAGTTATCAGTTATCTCCTGTTAATTTCCCTCTGAATCTTCTCCACTGCCTTAGCCGGGTATTGAACTCACACTTTGTCCTTGGGTCCTGTCACTGGATATAACTAACGCCTTTATCCACTGTGCTATGTGTCCTTGAGTCTAGCGAGGGAGCGAAATAAAAGTTTCAGTTCAAAATTCCGACCACCTGAAGCGTACTATGGCCGAAACGTTGTAATAAATATGGCGACAAAATTGAGGACAATAGTCCGAATAATGTAAATAATGTAATTTTTCTTAGTATATCGGATGTTCCAAGTAAGATGATCTTCTGGGCAACTTGTACGTTGATGTTACCTGGAACACTGTTAGTAAAATTGTGCATTCCTTTTCTCGTGAGGCCCAGTGCTCCGATTACTATTGGTACAACCTGTTAATCTCCATCTGCAGGTCCTTGTATTTGGACAATTTCTGGATAGTTTTTATTAAGGTGTTTCTCTCAGATGGTACTGCCATGCCAATAAGCATACACTTCCTGAATTTCTTTTTTTTTAATGATAATATTAGGTTTGTTGTTTTTATTTCCCTGTTAGTTTGAATTAGTATGTCTCAGAGGATAGATAAATAGTTATTTTGGGTAACTGTGTCTGGTTGGGGCTCATACCATCTCTCAGGGGTTTCGATTTTGTGCTTCTTGCTTCCAGTGCCCATATGTCGCTACATTATTATTATTATTATTATTATTATTATTATTATTATTATTATTATTATTTCCTTTGATTTCTGTTGTATACACATTTCCTTCCGGGTCCCAACCAGAGACCTAAGAAATGGCATCATTACATTTTCCAATGAGTATTTTTATAATAAAAATTGACTGGATTTCAATGTAGACCAGGTTTGGTTTGCTTTCCTTTGTTTTACGGCATATGAACCTCAATGAGTTATTTAATGCCGACAAAATTTTTATTGCTGGTAATATGTTTTTCTTCAAAAATCGATTTCTGGGAATATTTTTCCTTGAAGAAATCTATAGCTGGTCATATTTTTTTCAAAAAATGTATAGCTGTTTGTATTGCTGGTATTTTTTAAAATTATTGCTGATAATAAGTTTTCCTTCGAAAATTATTGCTGGTAATAATTTTTTTATTACAAAGTATTTCTGGTATTAAAATCTATTTTTATACAAGTTTGGGTGTTAACTATTTTCCCATAGCTGGGACCCCAACAGGTGCTACCACCCCGGGTCAGGATGGATCTGGGAACACCAACAATTGAGAGGTGGTTCCATGCTCCTGAAAACCTCTTGATCAGAGGCCTTGCTGCTGGACGTAGTTTATCGTCATACCCAGGACGCGGATATTGTTTATCGTCATACTCAGGATGGTGTACACCAGGGCATAAACTGTTGAAACGTCTCCCCACCCTCCTCTCTATTTCTCTATTTCTCTCTCTCTCTCTCTCTCTCTTGATTTTTTTAAAACTGATATACAGTCCAATATAATAAAGGAATGGGTAAATTAACTTCATTTAAAATCCGACAAAATTTCCAGTATAATCATCTTGTACGACTTAGATTTGGGATTCACCATTAGAGTATTTCTTTTATCCAATCATTCACATTCGATTATTTGCTTCTCTGTAATTCACTTGTAAACTTATTTTCTACTGTTTCGGTGTTAATGCCGGTTTTCGTTTGGATTCTTTCCATGTAAATCTTATTTTCTTCAACCGATTTCTTACAGTTTTGTCACAAGCATTGGCTCTTGTCGCCACCCATTTTCTTCGTCTGTTTTCCTGTATATTTATTTTTTCCTACTTAGACTACTTTGACTTTTTAACGTCTTCCATGTATCTACCCGCATGTTTTCCTTTTATAAACTCTTCATTTTTTTTATTTTTTATTCTTGCACTAAATTTTAGACACAGCTGACTGAGAATAACCACTATATTTTAACACCTATGGGTTGCATTTTCTTCTTGAATGATATTTAATAATCATTTCCAATGTTTCAGCTATTTGCCCTCTCGTTGAATCCAGGTTTCCTTTCAACACCGTCTTCCAACTACTTCAATTATACAAACACTCCTTTCTAACTTAGTCTTTATATTTAAACTTCTACTGATATTTGGCCTAAACATGCATAAATGAAAATTATAAATCCGTAATTTTGTTCTCAACATTAAGTGATTCCATTTTTTTTCTTAATGAACTGCAAAAGATTAAAGACATTAATTTGAAAAATTGAATCTAATTTATTTTGGTATATTTAATGAAACTAAAATATTGAACTATTAAACAAATATTGTTTCGTATTATTTCTGCTTCTAAATAAAAATATCTGGATGAACATCCATTAAGGTTATTTTATAAGCGTGGCTTAGATGTGGCACAAGGCCGAAAGTATAGAGCATTCTGAAGATCGAACTCACTACTCAGTCACAGTTGTTCTAGCGAGAGAAGCTTGTTAACCATTACACCACGCCGAGGTGTCCAGAACTTCCATTAAATGTGTTGAGTCAATTTCTGCCATGTGTTGCAGCTTGATAGCTACGTGAACATCGATCACTAGGCCATGTAGGAGGCAGCATGATCCTGTCAGAACACAGCCATCAACTCAATTCAGGACTTGACCACCGTGTTTCACACAAAGATGTAAGCGGTGGCATTGTCCGTGAAGCCGGAAGAGTGAAACGGCGTGATATGGTTCTCGTTGTATACGATCTCAAAGACTATGCCTGACAACTTGATGTACACCAACAAAAACAACAAACGATATTTTAATTTGTGGTCCCTCATACGATGCTGCTTCATGATAGGCATTTATGTCACGGGATGAGCTATTGTACACCCGTGTCTATGTCGTACCCACAATCGACCATTTCTTGCATGAAAGCAGAATCTACTTTCATAATTAAATGCTTCAAAGTGCTATTTGAACCCTAGACAACCCTCCAACTAAAACATTGGGGCGTATGCAAAATTGGTGAGATTTAAATAAAAGTTGGGTTAGAGACATGCACGCCTTTTGTCTTACTGCATATGAACAATTCCCAATAATGTATTGATCTGGTTCTGATCTCGGATACAGCTCAATGCTGTAGTCTAATATTTCTTTCTTGTTGGAACACTGTTTCTTTTTAATTAGCGAATTCCAACATGCCGGGATGGCATGAAAGTGCTCTTTTCGAACTGAAGAATAACTTTCATATTTACAATTATTCTAGTATTTGAAATGCAAATTAGAAATTCATTTCATATTTTAACTTTAGTTTATTTTCAAGTAATGTTACATTAATTGAAATAATTTAATCTAATTTCTCTGGCATATATTTCATGAAACTAGAATGTTCGGCTATTAAACAAGTTATTTTGTGTCATTTCTGGGAAATCTTTATTTGCTTCTAAGTACAAAAATATTTGTATGAACATCTTCTAAGTGTGGTATGTCCATAATATTTGCCAGGTTTTGCAAAAGTTTTCTTGTTTTTAACATTTATATCAATTGCAGGAAGTCTGTGTTGAAAGACAAATCTCCTTTGGTATTAACTGAAAATGGCAGAAAGATTCATTTTATGGTCATTCGTATAATAAATGAGGTTCTTTCTTTCCGAAAAGAATATCTGGTCATTTTGATTCAAATATGATTGTTTTATATTGTGCTAAGCTGATTACTAAAAATGAAAATAAAATGAATTTAACAGTTGGTGAAAGAGAGTAAAGCTTGTCTTTATTATAAATGACTATAGTTACTATAGAAACACAAGGAATAGCAGAAAAGTGATGTGAATATTCAAATGATAAGAGACTTATGTCAAACGAAGGGGAAACGAAGCAGAATTGCTTAAACCAATTTTTCTCAATATATTTTAATCCCAACGTAAACGTCTTTACAGGCGATCCATCAAATGTTAATCAGCTGAAAATTACATAAAAGTATTATATTGTAACCACAATTAACATATATTCTCTTGGAACAAGGAGAACTTCCATTATTATTCACATTACCATAAAATGGATCTTTTTACAATATTATACTAAAACACTGAGAATCATACAGGTATTAAGCTTAATACATTCGAAAGGTCAAGGGTTAAATTATGATCAGTCGATGGAGGTAATCCCACCCAAATGATCATGATTTAAGCCTTGACTTTTCTAATATGGAGAGCCTTATATCTGTACGTTCCTCAATGCTGTAGTCTAATATTGGTACAATTCGGAATATTTTTTGTTGCTGTTTAATGAAACTAGAATATTCAACTATTAAACAAAAATTGTTTCGTGTTATTCTTTTATTTGCTTCTTAATAAAAAAAAATATCTGGATGAACATCCATTAAGGTGATTTTATAAGCATAGCTTAGATGTGGCACAAGGCCAAAAGTATGGGACAACGAGTGAAGATCGAACTCACTAGGCGATCATGGCTCTCCACCTCCCTTTATCCCTTGCAGCTCTCAACAAGTTCCTTCCCTCTGCCACCCTCCCCCAGACCATGTTCTGTCATCCACTTGCTTAAGCCCGCCAAGTATGTCACGCATTGTTTTCCCTTGTCTCTCTTTCCCGCTATTCGACCTGTGAGTATCAGATTCTCCAGGCCTTCCTTCTTCATTATGTGTCCCAGAAACTTCAGCTGCCTCTTCCTGATATTAAATATAAGCCTCCTCCTTGTTTGCAACCTCACTAAGACCTCATCGTTGCTCACACATTTGGTTCGTGATATCCTTAGCATCCTTCTGTAGAACCATATCTTCGTCGCCTCGAGTCTCTTCTTCATCTTTGAGGAAATTGTCCAACATTCGATGCCGTAAAGAAGGACAGATGTCACGTAAGAGCTTAGTATTCTTTTCTTTGTTACCAAAGAAATCCTCCTGTCTCAAAATACTCTCCCAAGCATTTGGAATGCGTTCTTGGCCATCCTAATTTTTCTACGGATCTCTGTGTTGCATTTACAGTCTTCTGTCAGAACGCTTTCCAGATATTTAAACTTTCGCTTATGCTTGATTCTAGTGTTTCCGACCTGCAAATTGCATTTCGGGCTCATCTTTTTACTCATGACCATGCATTCTGTTTTAGTGAGAAAAGCTTGTTAACCATTACACCATGCCAAGGTACCCAGAAAATCAATTAAAAGTGTTGAGCCAATTTCTGTCATGTTTTCTGCAGCAGTTGTTTCGGATTTTCTTCTGATCTCTCTGATACAGGGAGACAGATTGATCATAATTTAAGCCTTGACTTTTCTAATATGGAGAGCCTATTACCTGTACGTTCCTCAATGCTGTAGTCTAATATTGGCGCAATTTGGAATATTTTTTGTTCATCCATAAGAATGTATATGAATAGAAATGACCAAAAACGAAACAAGAAAAGAAATGTAGAAAAATATCTAAGACTTTGTGTCAGTGGCAAGTGACTGTGTTCCCAAGAGAAAGCCATCTTTAATTAGATACTGTTGATACCGCTTTTGGTGGGTGATGGACAAAACTCTTTCTGGTCAGAATTTAGATTGTCTGTCTGTAAATCAAGCCGAGAGGGATAATTATTACAAAAGGTCGACGCTTTGATGTCTTCAGTTGTCCCTGGGGTTACTTCTTTTATCCAGCCATTTATTTTGGCAACAGGTTGGATAAGAAAGCAGCCATCTTACAAACATACATATAAGCATTCATTAACACTCACACAGAATTGCAAACTCTAATATACACAAAAACACAATATATATATATATATATATATATATATATATATATATATATATATATATATATGTATATATATATATATGAAAGTGGGAAGGACGTATTAATCAGTGTGCAGTTTACCTTACATAATATATAAGGAAAACAGGACACTGATTAATAATTCCTTCACCCTCTTTCTCTCAGCCCCGCCCCCATTTCTCAGCTTTTGTTTTCATGCACATGCGCTGAAACATTCTAGTATAATAGCTGGCCACTCGTATTCGAGAATTCCCGTCTACTGGGGCAGCTAGCCAATCCTTATTGCAGACGCTCGCTCAGGCACATTTGTGTCGGGTGTTTTGCTCAACACCCAAAGACCCTACCTTTGGTTTATACTGCAACTCTTCTAGCGTGATCAACAATTTGAACACAGCCAGTACACTCAAGCCGTCGCCCACGATGACGATGTGTGTGTACGTATGTATGACTATCGACATATTTATGTACACACACATACACACACTCGCACACACACACACACACACACACATATATATATATATATACATATATATATATGAAGAAATATAGTCTTAAGGTGTGCTATATTTAAGGTATAAAATGCTCAATATCAGAGATAGAGCGTGTGTAAATATAAAAAGTGAACATAGAAGTCAACACTTAGAGGCGACAGGCCTGAGGATTGCATCTAGCATGAAACAGACTGTCGCTTCTAAGTGTTGACTACTATGTTCACTATATATATATATATATATATATATATATATATATATATATATATATATATGTCATTCGCAGACAGTACTGTTTCACTATATCACAGCTGAATGTCTCAAGCCAGGATTGAAACCGAACCGATTTGGTGTCGGTCAGAGTTTCTACCACTGACAGAATGGAACAGCTAAATCTAGCGTATTGTTTTTACGAATGTAAACAAATGCCAATCAGCCATAGGGCTCTATTCATTTTACTGAAGAGCTTTGCATTAACGCAGGTGGTTCTTGTTTAACTTGAAAAGAATGTTTTTGTCTGTTCATTCTGCAGGTTCATATGCATATTTACTGGACATAAGAATTTTTTCACTCATGAGAATAATTAAGGTTTGCTTTTCTTTTATACGGGTTTATTTTTAACATTAACTATTATCGCTTGTAACCGTTTGGTATGAGGCTATGATATCTATTTCACTATTAATATCGAGACACGATAATATTTATCTGCATTGAAGAAGTAACTGTACTAGATGATTTATCCGTTAAAATATATTCTCTATTTTCATAGTATTTTTAATTGCAAACTAACACGGAACATAGGAATTTAATTTTTTAAGACGGCTATTGTAAACAAAACGATCATTCGTATACATAAGCAGATGACATGGAAAATGACCTTGTCGTATGTGGATAATGTCAATAGCAAATTATTCATTGAAAAAAAAAAAAAAAATGATAAAAAATAGGCATTTTTATTTTTTTGATTTCATCTATCTCGTCTTCTTATGCGAGAAAATATTAGGTTGGTGCAAAAATAATGTCGTTTTTTGACGTTCAACTTCAAAAGAAAAAACCAACCTAATATTTTAGGTGTAAGAATATTTTTGTTTATAAAGTGGTGTGGTCTAAGTCTTGATATCTTGCCCAACGTTAACAAGTACTTCAACTAGTATATGCGTGTTTGTGTGTATTCATATGAGTGTGTGTATGTGTGTACGTGCGTGTTCATGTGGATGTTGCGTGTTTGTGAGTATATGTATCACACAATATGCTTGGAAATAGAAAAAATAACAAATAAAAAGCCTTAACATAGAAATCTCGTCGGTTTTAACAAAACTTGTATAAATTAAAAATTGCTGCTCAAATAAACTCAGTATATGTGCCCATGACACACACACACACACACACACACACACACACACACACATATATATATATATATATATATATATATATATATATATATATATATATATACCCATGGTAATATACATGATTCTGCGTAAAAATTGTTTGATGTGGATAGATCTATAAAGTTGCAGTTGTCATCGGATCAAAATCAAAAGAAAATTTAAAAACATTTTTTTTCCTCTTATTTGATCCGTCGTATTGCATCAGTTCTTTGACATCAGGCGTTCAGTTGAATATCTAGAAAATATAATGCTGCTGTCACATGAGCCCCCACCACGTCCACCTTCTGTTGTTATATGTAATTCTACCGCGAGTGGACACGACTTTTTTTTTCAAAATGCAGAGAACTCGATGATGTATTTTAGGTTTTGTTTAATTTCATTATGTCGAAAAAAAAAAAAAAAAAACAGTCTTTAATATATATTTCCAAACAGAAAACACAAAGCTTCATAATCCAAAAATACAAAACAACAAAACTGAATTTAACGTACCAATCCATGTATTGGTTCTCTCCTGTTCAGCTGTTTTACTCAGACAGCAGATCTTTCTTCAAATTACGATGAATTTATTGAAAAATGAAAGTAACAAATAGTGTGACAATTGGTCGGAAGTACACGCAAACAATATATATATAGGTTTTAATATATATATATATATATATATATATATATATATATATATATATATATATATATATACAGGCAGTCCAATTGAATGCTATTAACACAATATAAAATATCAAATTTCAAAACTCATTCACACGTAGAGCTCATTTTTTTTTTATAAACAAAGTAATATATTTCATACAATCCGAATTAAGATACCATTATGTAAATGATCATTTTCACCTTACAAAATTAAATTTATAGGATTTTTCAAACAGTAAATGGGTTATATTACGTTGGTGCAAAAATAATGTCGTTTTCTCACATAGTAACATATGTGAGAAAACGACATTATTTTTGCACCAACCTAATATATATGAGTGTGTGTATGTATATGTGTGTGTGTGTGTCTGTGTACGGTAATGGATGCTGAAAAATCCTTTGTCAGAATATTATGATTTGTCAATATATATATATATATATATATATATATATATATATAAATATAAAAGTGAACATAGAAGTCAACACTTAGAGGCGACAGTCTGTTTCATGCTATATGCAATCCATATAGCATGAAACAGACTGTCGCCTCTAAGTGTTGACTTCTATGTTCACTTTTATATTTACACACGCTCTATCTCTGATATTGAGCACTTTATTCCATAAATATAGCACACCTTAAGACTATATTTCTTTATATATATATATATATATATATATGTATATATATGAAAAAATAATGTTTCCATCTTTTTATTTCTTTATGTAATCTTGTGTAGATATTACGGATTTTTTTAAACCTTCCACATTCGTTTTTAACGGTCCAGAAAAATAGTCTTGAAATTTCTGATTTCTTCATTGGAGGAAATCCGAATGATTTTGCGTTTTGACTCTCAGTAATTGAAAACACTGTCCACATTCACAAATGATTAATCAATGTCCTTTTGTTGTCTTTGCGGGCGTTCATCAAATCGATCATCGTGTCAGATTTCAATAACAAGTCGTTTGAACTGAAAATGAATGATTAAAAATTGATTGAAAATTCTACTTTAACATTCAATTCGATGATAAGTAATGTTGCTATATGGTTTCATTAAACAATTGAAAACAGAAAGCGATAATAATTTTGTACCCAAATCTTCAAATCTTCAAATTTGCTTCACTAAACAAGAGAATGTTACGTGCTGAAAACAAAAGTACGTCATTTAATATTTTTATTGACCCTTTAATAGAAATATTGAAGTGGAAATGTTTTTTATTAGATTATTATGAATAGTGTTCTATACCGTCAATTTGTTCCTAGCCCGGGTGTATGTGCTCGGGTCCCCACCTTAAAAATTGACCTTGTGTTACAATTCTTCTAAGTGGGGAGACGGAGTAGATATCTAGTGTACTATGCCCTAAAAATATATGAAACTGATATTTTGTTATATTACTAAAATGTTTTCATGTGCCCGTCTATACTTTCCAACTATTATTTTTTATATTATATATTGTTATATATTTATTATATTTATTTTATATATATATATTAATATAATATATATATATATATATATATATATATATATATATATATATATATATATATATATATATGTAATTAATATAAATATCATATTAATGTCTATTAATATAAATATATACTAATTTATATTAATAATCCATTATTCAATTATATTAATATACAATTATACAATTAATTATAAAATTCTATTAATAATAAATTTATATTAATAATACTTTAACATATATATATATATATATATATATATATATATATATATATATATATATATATATATATATAAGAAAGAGGTTATAGTGGTTCCAACGAAAGAAAAGTATGTATATTAAAAAGAAGAGAAGAGAGGTGCCGCAAACGTTTTTGGTTGTAATGTGGATTTTTTTTTTTAAATTCAAGAAAGACATTCAGATTACTAACACAAAAACAGAAAATGTCTCATATCGGGAATATTTAACATTGAAAAGATAAGGAAAAAATTAATTATTTTTAATAATATGTGGAAATCTCCGCCTTTTACCTGAAGACGGTCGCAAGACCAGAAACACGTGTAGTAAAATTATGGAAAATAAAACATAATATTTATAAAAAAAAAAAATCTACATTACAACCCAAAACATTTGCGGCACCTCGCTTCTCTTCTTATATATATATATATATATATATATATATATATATATATATATATATATATATGAAGAAATATAGTCTCAAGGTGTGCTATATTTATGGGATAAAGTGCTTAATATCAGAGATAGAGCGTGTGTAAATATAAAAGTGAACATAGAAGTCAACACTTAGAGGCGACAGTCTGTTTCATGCTAGATGCAATCGTCAGGCCATATGTGCTGTTATTTTTCTCGGCTATTTATATATATACGGGTAAGTGGTGCATTGTGGGTAGTCTATTATGGCGGTTATTTTACCGGAAGTCGTTTATTTATTTATTTGGGTTAAATTATTTTGCTTGTTTTTATTTTTATTTATTAGACTACCCAAATGCACCACTTACCCGAGAAAAATAACAGCACATGTGGCCTGACGATTGCATATAGCATGGAACAGACTGTCGCCTCTAAGTGTTGACTTCTATGTTCACTTTTATATATATATATATATATATATATTGTTATATTATTTATTGTTTTATTCTGATATTTTAATGAATCAGTATTTTCACCTCGCAGCTTCGCACACATCTTTGTGCAGACATTTTCTGATCAAATACACATCTGCCCGTCGTCATGTCTACATCATCATTATTATTATTAGATTGATTATGCTGTGACCAAACTGCAAGAACATCGAGAACAAATACAGACCTCAACATGACGGTATAAATCAAAAAATTCTATGATTTGAATTTGTAAATTAGATGAAGTCGTTCATCTGAAGCAAAATACAAAAGAATCTACAAGGAACTTATCTAAGCGCTCTAGAAATTTGGGAAATGTTCAAGTAACTGCTTTGTCTATGATTATTTGGAGACAATTCAAAAGAACAGCCAGAAAGTAATCTGTATATCACGAATGCGCAAACGATGCGCGTACATTTCCTATTAAAACAAATATAGATTTATTTACTAAACAAAGAAAAACAAATGTGATGCTACTGGTGATGATCAAAGTTTTCATGTCGAGATATAAACATATAAACTATAAAACGAAAGAAATTGCTGGTAAAAAGCTCTGATAAAGCTTCGAAGTCTCTGAACTCCAGCCTTGCACATTAAGGAACGTCGAAATAAAAATGGAATTAATAAACTACCGATTTAATACTCTATTGACGTCAAGTTACGACTCAGCCCGTTCTACACTTAATATGAATACACGTTGTCTAATAAGCGATACAAATCCATAAAAAAAGTGAATTTTTCAAAGGAAGTGACTACTGTCAGGCCCACAGGAAGCAACGACCATTGCTGTCTGAGAAAATCTTTTATGAACTGATTAATCTAATGATTAATCTTTCTCCCAATAAATAGGCTTCCGCCTCAAGACGACAACTTCCTCTCTAAGGAAAAGTTTGACTTCCGCCACTTGCCCAATGGACACATACCACTACCCGCGAACGCTGCCGAGAGTTGGCATTGTCTGCAATGACGTAAGATTAGCCCATTTGGCCTCTTTAACTTTTAGCAATGTTTATAATGACTGCCTGGTGAAGAACATATTGACGAAGAGGATGCCCAAGTGATTGAATGGGTCTTTATTTTATTTATGACTTGTCAGTTTTGAAAAAATATTTTTTATTTTCATATATATATATATGAGAGAGAGAGAGAGAGAGAGAGAGAGAGAGAAAGAAAGAAAGAGAGAGAGGTACCCATTATATTAATGCATGAAGTAATAAAAATCTTGGGTTAAAACAAATCCATTAATATATATATATATATATATATATATATATATATATATATATGCGTCTCATTCGTTGAGGGACCTTTTGAAGGCAAGTGTGGAAATTTTATTTGGTAACCTGTATTTATACACAGACGAAACAGGGAGAAAGAATATCGTTAATTAAAATTTTTGAATTAGAAAACGTTGTAAAATATTCTAAATTCTTACTGTAGATGGAAATATTTGGGCGAAGTTAATCAAGCGGCGAATGTTGTCAAATGTTAAAAAAGGTCGTAACTTCATATTTAAAACTTTGTAAATGCTTCCAATTGCGTATAAAGACTCTGGTTCGATTTGGTTTATTTTGTTTTTCGACATATCAATCTCAATGGATTATTTAATGCCGAAAACCAATTTTATTGCTGGTAATATAAGGTAGGTGCAAAAATAATGACGGTTTTTGACGTTAAAAAATACGTCAAAAACCGTCATTATTTTTGCACCAACCTAATATTTTGTTTTGTCAAAAAATCTGTTTCTGTTAATATTTTTTCCTTCAAAATTGCATTGCTGGTAATTTTTTTCAAAAAAATATTGCTGACAATAGTTAACTCTTTGTCCATAGCTGGAACCCTAATAGGTGCTACCACCCTGGGTCAGGAAAAACAGGAATTATTGTCTCAGCATGTTGACAGTTATAATATTGATGTATGGTGTCTTGAAATAACCAAAATTTAATAGCTTCGGAAACAGAAAATACTATGGAAATGTCTTTGATGAAGAAAAACATCTATTGGCATTGGTCGGACAATAACATTATAAGAATTGTGAATAACTTTCTATTATTCCACGTAAAAATCTTGAAGATCCTTGAAGACCTGCAGCAATTTTGAGAGTTAGCACAGGACACGGAGTTTTGGAGAGAGTTTTTTTAAAATCATTTCCACCCAACCGAGGCGATAATGTCACTAGGAGTTACAGGGAGTAAAAGAGAATAAAAAGATTTTAGCGAGGAGTAAAGAAAAGGACAATAAAGGAACATGATTCAGCAAGACAGAAGATAGAGATTGACGTTTCATTTACATTTTTGAATAATGTAGGCGACAGGGAAGCAAGAAATCAGAAGGGAGCTCCACAGGTGAGAAGTGTGAGAAAAGAAACGACTGGAACAGAATTGACAGTTGCATCTAACTAGTTCAACAGTAAAACGGTGAAACCTAGTTGCTAATCTTGTAGCACGCTTAAATGCATACAGTTGAGATATTAGGGAGAAAAGCTCATCAGAACAATTACCATGAAAATATTTGTAGAAAAGACAGAGGGAAGCCACATTATATCAGTGAGAAAGGAGCTAAAGTTGAGATGCCAGGTCAGGACTGATAACATTACAGACCCTTCTTTGAATTTTGTCAAGAATCTCAAGATGTATAATAGGATCAGCAGACAAAATATGGCGGCAGTATTCAATGTATCGACGAATGGTAGATTTACAAATGTCCAAGATGGATTCTAACAAGAATTGTCTGGTACGACACAGTGAAGCAACTTTCCTAGCAATAAACTTAGCAATTGATTCAGTATCATAATTTCTGTAAGTTTCACTAATATGTTGTAAGGAACAGTTTATTTCAATATGTTTATGGTAGTGATGTACTTGGAGGGTAGCGGTGGTGATGTTTATGGTACTCACGGTATGAGGATATGGGTAGTGGCGATGATGATAATGGTAGTGATGGTATTAGAAGTAGGGTAAACGTGTTGTTTTGGCTGCATTACTTTTGGAGCAATATTCCTCCCCCACAAAAAATAAAAATCCAAAAAATAGTTTCACTTTCTCTTTTTCGATATTGCCGAGAAGTTTTGCGCATTTGTGTCTTGGTGAATCTATGGAAAACGGGAAGTGTAAAAATACGTCCTGCCGCGGTGCGTTGGTGTATTAGAGAAGGCAACATGAAATCGAAACATAAAACTGTGTGCTTCCATACTTTACTTGCCTCATTCCTGCTGTGGTTTGCCAATATCTTTGTCCACCACACGCGAATTTCCTGGGTATGGTGGGTAAGGGGTCATGTAATACGCCCACACTTCGACATTCACGCCTCGGTGTTTGCACGCAAGCTCAATAAACTTACCTGCATACGTTTCTTTACAAACGTTCCAATATGGACGACTTTTTTAACTGAGAATATTTTTTTTCATTTCGTTCTTTTTGTTTATTTATTACTGTTTGTTTTGGCTATCATAAGTCAAAATGTTCATGCCAATATATATATATATATATATATATATATATATATATATATGTATGTATATATATAATATATAAAAGGCTCAAACAGAAACATTCCATGGTTATAATTTATTACATTGGAATCATAATCACGATCCAAATAATCAGACCTACAAATTCAAAAGGAAATCGGAAAAAGCCTATCCGACGAAGGCGAAACGCATGATCTATAAAACATTTTCCATTTTATCATATTTCGAATTTAAAACTGTGAAGGGAACGGGAAAATAACTCTAGAATCTGTGACTTTTTGAATTTGTAGGTCTGATTAATTGGACCGTGATTACGATTCCAATGTAATAAATTATAATCATGGAACATTAGTGTTAGAGCCTTTTATATCATATTCTTGCTCTGTCCTGGACATTGAGTTCTACTTGGATTATATCCTCTTGGAAATTTATATATATATACATATATACATATATATATATATATATATATATATATATATATATATATATATATATATATTGATAATATTAGTGGTAAATATACACATATATATGCAAAATACACAGGTGCATATACACACATGTATATTTCTTGAATAAAAAATTCCGAGAGGATAGTATTTACGATTCCAATGGAATAAATTATGACCATGGAATATTAGTGTTTAAGCCTTTTTATTATATATATATATATATATATATATATATATATATATATATATATATATATATAATGATTGAACAGCTATTGGTCAGAGTTAAATCAAACCAGGACATTGTTATATTAAAAAGTGCTCTATACTCAATTCAAAAACCCGAAGGTGCAGAGCTTTTAAACGATAAAAAAGGTCAAGCACTTACGTCTCTACCGCGTGATGAATTCTTATTGGTTGAAACCATGATAGCGTAAGTGTTTAATCTCCCTATTTTTTAATATATATACATATATATATATATATATATATATATATATATATATTCCGAATTTTCTGATATTTATTTGGATGTGGGTAGAGCCAATATCTTTTCAGCAATATATATATATATATATATATATATATATATATATATACACACACACACACGTATATATATATATATATATATATATTAAATCATCATTGATATTGGGTAAAAGAACAGCTGAATGGATACATACATACATACATACATACATACATACATACAAATATATATATTAGGTTAGTGCAAAAATAATGACGTAATAATGATGCAATAATGTCGTTTTTTGACGCATTTTTTAACGTCAAAAAACGACATTATTACGTCATTATTTTTGCACCAACCTAATATATATATATATATATATATATATATATATATATTAAAGACATTTTTTATGTTTAACGTTCTTTTTATAGATACAAGTATTTAAACAAGTATTTTACGTTAAACATAAAAAATGTCTTTAATAAATAAATTGTTGGACCTACAATTTATTTATATATATATATATTTATATTATTTATATATATATATATATATATATATATATATATATATAAACAGAGAGAGAAACAGAATGAGAGAGAGAGGTGTACGATAGAGAAGTGTCGATAACGAAATGCATTTATATTACTCTTAGTACCAATTATTTGACTATGGATAGACCTAACATAATTGACATTTTCAAGAATTTAATAATAATTAACGATGCAGTGCACATTTTCCACATCAACGAATCTGCTTTACGTTTTGATTCTCATTCGAACGTTAAATAAATATTCTTCCAGGAATCCCTTCAATTAGTCTACTGGAATCTTTTCCAATCAATCCGAGGGCTCCAACTACAACTGGAATTGTTGATGTTCTCATGTGCCACATTTTTGAGATTTCGATTTCAAGGTCCTTGTATTTTGATAGCTTTTTGAAGATCTTCAAAGATACATTGCAGTCTACAGGGACTGCCATATCAGTAAGAAGGCATATTTTTTTTTTTTTTTTGCGATTAGCTTTGATTGTTCTGCCTGTGTGCATTGTATAGTCCCATAAAATTGTTACAGGTCCTATCGCCGTAACTAGATCTGGGTGGTGCTCATATCAATACCAATTATTATTATTATTATTATTATTATTATTATTATTATTATTATTATTATTATTATCATCAAATATCTCGACACAGATAACTGTACATTTAATTAAAGGTGTGGAATCAAGTTATGACAATCAAACTATAAAATTTTAAACCGACTACATTTCTGTTCTATATTTTTAACGTATAAAAAGACTTGCTTCCCGTCATCTCAAAAACAAAAAAACAAAAAAAAAAATAAAAAACAGTCGGCGTCAAATGAGAGTTAACGGTTCATTTCTAAGTCATTTTATAGATCGAAGTCTAACGAAACACGTAGGACTTAAATAATTAAAATCTATGACTACTTTCTTTAAATATTGTTTTTATCTGTTTGCAATAATTTAGATGAATAAAATACAACTTCTGTTTATTTAACAATTCCTTCCTGTTTATTAAACATTCCAAATGCATTTCTCTGCGTTGTTTTCGACATTTCAATGCTTTTATCGGCAGATGTAAAGCTCTGTGTCATTTCAAAGAGTCAATAAAATACTTGGCCAACGGTAGCGCGACGTGATAACTTGTGTCATTTCTAAACACGTCGATCCCCAAATATTTTGTTTCTTCCTCTGCAGTTATTAAGAAAAGATGAATTTAATGCATACAAGATTTCGCAGCTCCAGCATTCCACCTTCATAGACAGCCTATGAATATTTCAGCCCATTCTCGTATAAAGGTTGTGCGAGCATTTTTATAAAAAAATTAACACATGGTATGTTGATCATAGGTAAAATTCCCTATTCATATATTATTTGGGTATGATGCTAGTATATATATATATATATATATATATATATATATATATATATATATATATATATATATATAATAATTATTGTTTGCAAGAAAGTAATTGTTAAGCGGGAGGGAAATCGGCTGTTATTAATTTACGAGTAAACATACGTCAACGCGTATTTCGTTTTGTTATATAAGTTATTTGGAAGCAATTAGATATAAAAATAAAAAAGCAATCGACTGCAGTTCTCACGCGAGTCTCTCGCTCAGTCCACACCCACCTACACACAAACATGTCTTGATATAAACAGGTGCTTTCCTATCTCACGAAAAACAACTCTGAAATTTTAAGTCCAGTTCAGATTCCGAGAATTTGCAAAACGATCTCCTTTTAAAGTGGAATATGAAACCAACGATAAAATAATCTTTGTAAATTTAGAAACATTTATTTCTCTCTTTTCTTTCTATGTGCAGTGTCCTTTCAGGACGTAGGCGATCATGGCTCTCCACCTCTTTCTATCACTTTCAGCTTTCAAGTTCATTCCCACTGCTTCCTCCCACAGACCACGTTGTGTCATCCCCTTGCTTAAGGCCGCCGGGTATGTCATGCGTTGTTTTCCCCTGTCTCTCTTTCCCTCTATTCGACCTGTGAGTATCAGATTCTCCAGGCCCTGCTTCCTCATTATGTGTCCTAGAAACTTTACCTGCCTCTTCCTGATGTTAAGTATTAGGTTGGTGCAAAAATAATGACGTAAAAGTAACTCTGAATTCAAAAACTGTATGTAGCCCTGGCACAGAATATACTATACATCTAAAGAAAGGATCGTTGGTATTGGCTTGATGATCCCGACAACGGTCGAATGATGATGATGATTATAAAGACTATACACCGATCTCTTGTAGGTATCTCTGAAGATTATTCATCGGTACCTCCGAAATTCTAGATGATCAGAAACTTGCAACTGATCTCAAGTCGGACCAACTCGATGGCAGGGTGGAACTGGTTTGGTTTATTTTGTTTTACAGCATACAAACCTCAATGTTTTATTTAATGCCGACAACATTTTTATTGCTGGTAATATTTTTTTCCAAAAATGTATTGCTGGTCTTGCTCTTGGACATAGATTATCGTCTTATCCAGGATGCGGACGTAGTTTATCGTCTTACCCAGGACGCGGATGGACCTGGAAACACCAGTAATTAAGAGGTGGTTCTACGCTCCTCCAAACCTCCTGAGCAGAGGCCTTGCTCTTGGATATGGATTATCCTCTTATCCAGGACGCGGACGTAGTTTATTGCCTCACCCAGGACCCGGATTGACCTGGGAACACCAGCAATTAAGAGTTGGTTCCACGCTTCCGATCAGAGGCCTTGCAGCTGGACGTAGTTTATCATCTTATTCAGGAAGCGGATGTGGTTTACTGCCTTACTCAGGACCCCTCATTTTCTCTTGCCCCTCTGAACTCGATGTATTCTTAAGCCCCAGCCGACGGAGCGGATGAAACTGGTTGCTGCCATTCAATACTTCCAAAATCAAATAAGTAACGTTCCATCATCATCGAGCGGGCTCTAAGTTTCCGTCTATCGAAATGAGCGGGTCTGCTCTCAAGGAGGTCCCGTATCATGAGCGCATATTGGCCTTTTAACTCAGCTCTAACCTCAAATGAAACTCGTCTATGCAATCCATGGCTATAGAAAGATGCCGAGAAAATGACTGCTTTCCTATACTGCTCCAGTATGATACATGATGCCGCTTCCTGCTGTCCGCAGCCTTTACATCAGTTAGATCAGACCGAAAATGTACCGCTGATATATCTGGGATGGAGCTGATAACTCTTCACATTTCAGTCTTAATAGAGTTCAAAGGCTGACGCGACCTTTTGGGTGATGAATTATTTTCTAAGTTACAACCCCTTTCCGACATACGAAATGTCGCAAGACTATAGCTACCGGGACATGTTATACCGCGTACACTGTAGCGAACCACACAGATTCCCATTGTATTCCTTACGTACCAACTTCTTCCAACGAAGCATTAGCTTGTAGAATCGACTCCCGAGTGGATGCTTCCCCAACCACTACAATCTTAACGCGCTCCAATCTAAGGTTAACAGGTGCCTTGCTCGCATAACCTCATAAACTACCTCTTACGCTTAGAGATCCCACAAAAAACTCCTTCAGTAACCCTCTACATCAGGTGGCTCTTTAGCCTTGTATTTTTGCGGAGGTTCTCTGTGCATTGTTATAAGACTCAAGCAGATCGTGGCATCAACGTCCGCCAGCAGCAGTTATTCATCGGCATTTTTTTTTAGCCAAGTGGGTGGTGCTGTTCATTCGAGACCCTGAAATACAGTCAGATTTCTTTTTCCTTGAAAAAAAGGAAAAAAAAACATGTAAGAAAGAAAGAAAAAAAGAAAGAAAGAAGATGAAGAGAAGGCTTGTAGTTAATCAAAAGATTAAGGTTGTGGGGGGGGTAACTGCTGATAGAAAGTCTTGAAATAATAAGAGTTAAAAGAAGAAAGCTGCTTTTTTTTTTCCTGATTTTTCTTTATTTTATCCTCATCTTATTGTTTGCCCGCCTTTTCTGTCCAATTTTCAAAGTCCTTCTCCCCCTTTCCCTCCTCCTCCGCTCATTCATTCACGGATCTCGTCATTCAATGAGAAGTCATTTGGCATATTTTAACTCGGGATGCCTCCGTAGAACATATGTTGACTACCCCAACCCGGCAGCTCCTCATCAAACGCCTTTCCTGTCCTTATCAACATTCCCAGCATCCCCGACTGCATTCCCTCACTCATACCGAGACCAACTCACTGTTTACGCTGTTGAAGACGAGTTGTTTCCGCGCCATTGAGAATCAGCGCGCTCATAAAGAACACTCACCAATCATCTCTTGCGTTCAACTTACTTTTGCTTTCTTTTCTTTATCTTCTTTTCTGTTTCTTTTTTTTTCTTTTCTTTCTCTCCTTATGTTTTTCTTTTTTCTTCTTTTTTTTTTCGTTTTTATTTATTTTTATTTTTTCGCTTTCCTTCCTACTTTCTTTTCTCTCCTATTTCCTCTTTTTTCCTTATTCTTCTTGTTTTCCGACTTCTTTTTTCTTTCTTTTCACCTCGTTATTTCCTTCCTTTCTGCCTATAATTTCTTTCTTTTTTCTTTTCTTTCTTTCTTTTTTCTTTCTTTCTTTTTTCTTTTCTTTCTTTCTTTCTTTCTTTCTTTTGTCCTTTCTTTCTTTCTTTTTTCTTTTTCTTTCTTTCTTTTTTCTTTTCTTTTTTTCTTTCTTTTGTCCTTTCTTTCTTTTTTCTTTTCTATTTTTTTTTCTTTTCTTTCTTTTTTCTTTTCTTTTTCTTCCTTTCTTTTTTCTTTTCTTTTCTTTCTTTCTTTCTTTTTTCTTTTCTTTTCTTTTTCTTTCTTTCTTCTTTTATTTCCTTCTGGGCTTCCTTTCTTTATTCTCTTGTTCTTTTCTGTTTTTTCACCATTTTTTTGTATTATCAAAAAGACGATAAAAATTATCGATAACAATGTCTGTTTACTTCGATCTTTCTATCTACTTTAAGCAAAATAAAATTATTGGTGACCCTTTTGACAAAAGTCATTGATAATAAGGTCAATTCCCGCCGAGGATTTAATAAAAAAATGTGCCAATTCCAAAGAAATCACTTCATCAATTAGTATTTGTTTTGTTGCAGTGATTAGCAAGCCAGACAAACCATTGCTTCTGTAGTTAAAGCCTTTTGCGTGATGGAAGACTAACTTAAATAACTACCTTTCTTATCATTATTTAATAAAAGATATTGATCAATATATTTACCGGGCTGGTGTGGTCAGTAAGCTAATCGCAGAAAACATTCTTTAAGAAGGAAAACTTTCGGAAGTGCTTAAAAATAGCTTAATCATATATATATATATATATATATATATATATATATATAAATATATATATATATATATATATATTTCATTCTGTTCGTTTATCGTCACCTGTTATCATTATCTAATACACACACACACACACACATATATATATATATATATATATATATATTTACCATTAATATTATCGATATATATATATATATATATATATATATATATATATATATAATATTAATGGTCAGTATATATGTATACATTTCCAAGAGTATAAAATCCAGGTAGAAGTCTATGTACAAGACAGAGAAAGAATATAAAAAGCTCAAACACTAATGGTTTTAATTTATTACATTGGAATCGTAATCACGATCCAATTCATCAGACCTAAAAATAAAAAAAAAACAAAAAAAACGAAAATATATCTCCGGGTTTTTTTTAAAAAACAAAAAAAAAAATTTCAGTGTAAGTGTGCGTTTGGGACCGAGGAACATGTGTGAGAGGGAACTTTATGAAAGCTCGAGAGAGAGAGAGAGAGAGAGAGAGAGAGATAGAGAGAGAGAGAGATAGAGAGAGAGATAGAGAGAGATAGAGAGAGAGAGAGAGAGAGAGAGGGAGAGAGAGAGAGAGAGAGGTGTAACGAAAGAAAACGACGAACAGGAAAGAGCCTAAGATGTGGGATGAGCAATAAAAATCTAAAGAGAGAAATTAAATAAGTTGAATTTTGTTTTCTTTTCGAATTTGTAGGTCTGATGAATTGGATCCTGATTACGATTCCAATGTTATAAATTATAACAATGAAATATTAGTTTGAGCCTCACACACACACACACATACATATATATATATATATATATATATATATATATATATATATATATATATATATATATATATATATATATATAATAAAAAGGCTTAAACACTAATATTCCATGGTCATAATTTATTCCATTGGAATCGTAAATACGATCCAATTCATCAGACCTACAAATTCAAAAAGAAAACGGAAAAGAACAACCCCGGAAATAAAAATAGAATTTAGAGAGAGTGTGGGACGAATGTTAGTTCTAAAGAGAGGGGTAACATTTGGGATATCAAAACTTAACAGAGAGGGTGGGATACATTGTTTATTTGTTTAAATGGGTGTATCAAATTGTATAGAAATGTAGGGTTTCAGGTATATATGTTTATGTGCGCGTATGCGTATGTTCGTATGTATATATGTGGGTAAATGTGTAAGGACTGGCTGCGTATGGATGTATGTGTGTATATGTAGGTATGTGTGTATGCATTTTTGTATGTATATGTGTATGTATGTGTATATATATATATATGTATATATATATATACATATATATATATATATATATATATATATATATATGGGTATGTACATGTATGTATGTGTGTATGTGTGTGTGTATATGTATATATATATATATATATATATATATGTGTGTGTGTGTGTGTGTGTGTGTGTATGTATGTATGTGTGTATATGTGTATGTGTATATGTGTATATGTGTGTATATATGTAGGTGTAATTATTTGTATATTATATGCGCGGTACTTATTAGAAAGCGCTTAGTATCAGAGATAGAGCTAGATATTGAATCAGATATATGTATATGTGTATATGTGTGTGTGTGTATATGTATTTGTGTATTTGTGTGGATATGTGAATATATGTGTATATGTGTACATGGGTATATGTATGTGTGTATGTAGGTACACGCCTATGTGTATGTATATACGTGTATAAGTTATTGTGTATGTGTGGATTTGCATGTGTTTTGAACATAAAAATATCGGTCCTCGCTAGATTAAATAATCGTCATATTTATTGTTTATATTTGATTTGTAACCTGCAGTCGACACTATTTTTGTTAAATTTTCTCAATTACACAGCGTCCCTTTCAATTTTAATTTCATCGCCCCATCTTTCTCCCTCACCACTTCTTTCCTTACCTCTCCCTCCTTCTTATTCTGATCTTTAACATCAGATCAGTCCATGGTATGTGTAGGTCACCACGAAATGTATCTTTAATGTATTTGACATCCGACAACATTCATTTTTCCCCCTTCGACTCACACCTAGTTGTAAAAAAACCCTCTCTGTTAAGTTTTAATCTTCCAAATGTTACCCCTCTCTTTAGAAGTAACATTCGTCCGACACTCTCATATTCACTCTCTCTAAATTCTATTTTTATTTCCGGGGTTGTTCTTTTCCGTTTTCTTTTTGAATTTGTAGGTCTGATGAATTGGATCGTATTTACGATTCCAATGGAATAAATTATGACCATGGAATATTAGTGTTTAAGCCTTTTTATTATATCATTACTCTGTCCTGGACATTGAGTTCTACCTGGATTCTATCCTCTCGGAATTTTTTATTCAAAAAATATATACATGTGTGTATATGCACCTGTGGATTTTACATATACATATATATGTATATTTACCACTAATATTATCTATCTATCTATCTATCTATCTATCTATCTATCTATCTATCTATCTATCTATCTATCTATCTATATATATATCGTGAACTCTCCCGTCATTTGTTTTTTGTTGTTTTTTTTAAATAAAAAAATCAAACAAAAGAAAACTACAGAAAAAAGTTCATTTTCTCCATCAAGACATTCATTTCTGTAGTTCAATGCTACCAGCAAGCAGAAAATTATTTTTCTCCTGATGATGGCCATGTTGGCCGAAACTAGTTGAGGAATCTAAATGAAATAATAAAAACGAAGGAATATTAATATACAACACAGTGTGTCTGAAAATTTTAATTTTTTAATATTTTTTATCGTTCAATATATATATATATATATATATATATATATATATATATATATATATATATATATATATATATGGTGTATCACGTTTAAAGTGTGTAGTAGTTAACTGAGAAGTGTTCTGCCTAATAATGGCAGGATATTCATAACGTGAGCGGACAGATATGATTTTTACATACGGCCGCGCGAATGGTGATGGGTGCGAGGCTGCACGGCTGTACCAGACTGAGTTTCCAGACCGAAGGCAGCAGAGACATTGTTTTAGGTGGACCCGTAAATAAGAATTCAAAGGACTAAGGTCGGGGTAACATGCAGGAATGGAATCAGTCCTCACCTATCTATCCATCTGTTATGGTTTATGCAGCAGACATTAATAATGCAGAGGCGCTTCATCAACGTGTCATGGGGGCCTGCGAAACCATTCGACGTCGTCTCGGCGTATCTGAAAGGCTCCGCCAGTCAATGATCCTACGGGTGCATACATGTGTAGAAGCAAGCGGAGGACATTTTAAACATTTGTTATGACCTGGTGCGTGCGTGTAGGGTGGGTGAACACAGAAATCAACAGTGTGCAGTGACAAATCGATTCCTTTCAAGCCACGTGTATATTATAGCCATCTGGCATTTCATTCCTTAGAAATTAAAATACGAAGTCATCTAAAGACGCATGAAAATGTGAAAGGAAGGGAAAATATTTTTTACAGTGATGTTCACTCTGTACAAGGCCCGGCAGCCACTTGAGGTAGAGATTTATAGTAAGAGGCTGTTTATACGGATAGGAGCGGAAGATGGTGTTTGGACTTGAACAGGTTAAGATTGTAGTGATCGTTGGGAAACATCCTCTTGCGAGTCGGTTCCGCAAAGGAGCGGTTTGCGGGAAGAAGGTGTTCGAGTGGAACTTACTTCTCACCAACGGAATACGAGAGGTGAAGAGGGAATGTAGGTGATTTACTAAAATATGGGTGGCCTGGCGGGTGCTAGCCGCTAAGGTTAGAAATGGCAGAACCAAGGAATGTAGTTCGTCTGAGCACTTTCCATAGAAGTCGCGATAGAACAATGAGAGACTTGCTGAATCCCGCCCGTGAGGAAGAGATTGCAGGGTAGAAAGTAATTTGTCACCTACAAGACGTGGACTCTATCGACACTGAAAAGTGAGGACTAGGCAGCTCCTGCCTAATTGTGACAACAGAACGCCGTTTTCAGCCTGGTCAGTTTCTTGTAAAGGCTGTGAATAGAGCGTGGAGTCAGTAACTTACTGGAGTCGGTACAGAGAGCCGAACATTTTTCCTGCATCTTTAGCGATGAGTTCCTCGTGATGTTGGGGGTAAGTTCAAGGCGCAATAGTCTCTCAATACACGTAGCTTCCCCAGGGGGCGGCATTCATTCATCGTGACTGGTGGTAATTCGGGGTCCGATCGACGATGATGGAATGTAACTTGTTTGGTTTTTGAGTCAGTTTTTTTCCCTCCGCAGAGCAGTTAGAACTTGATCGGATGAAAGATCAGCTGCCAATCATATTTTTCCAATGAAACATGACCCATTACACATGTTAGTACTTCGTATGCCCATTCCACGAAGACGTTCAATGCAGATTCACTACAAATTCTCGATTACATTTAAATCAAGAGAGTTTCCGGGCCATTCTATAGTACTTTGATTTGATCACTGCTAAAGTTTGCCAGTGTATTTGTGCAGCGTTACCATTTTCGTACGCCTCCTTCGAGTAACAGCCATCAAAGACAATAGCCGTAAGAGAACTAATCGACAATCGAGACAGTAGTGTCTGGCGTGATGAAAATCTGATGCATTCACGGATGACGCAATATTTTTTTAAGACCAAACAAATTTCGTCATATACCTCGAAGATAGATTCACACCACTGCAAATGATCTATTCTGAGGAAAAAATAGAAATCGATTACACCTTGTCATTCCAGGGGGTCTAAAACTGACCGTATAGTGAAAGAAAGGAAATTAAAGCATTTGTTTCAATTAATTTGCACAAGGGTATACAAGCAGTTTTAAAAAGTAACTCTACATATAATATTTGAATATTTCTATTATAGTATGATTGCACATCAGTTGAGAATTTTGACAGTATTAATCGAGGCACAGTGGGATATTGATTCTGTACAGTTATCATCTTTTCTTCGATCCACACGCAAGGTGTATTCCCGATATGAGTCTAGTGAAAAATGTTTTGTAGTGAGGAAAGAGCGAGAGACACGGATCGTATAAACAGTTTGAAGCGGTACATGCTTGTTGGCGTCAGTATGGTGGCCACTTTACACTCTAAGACAACCACCCATTCCTGCAATTCTGCCCACGTCTGCGATCTGTTTATATGACTCAGATTTTTCCACAAGACCAGCAAGACGCAGAAAGAAATATTAAAAGTCAAGCAAAAAAAGGTTCTTCCACAAACAGAAAAAAAACTCTACTGAATGAAAGAAGGAAGTGCATGTTGGCTCTGACGCATGCGTACTCCGATGCGTACTTCGATGCACTCGTTCAGACACGCATCCGGGCGTGAATACATGATGGTGCAGAGGAGGGCTTCATGATAAACGCGCAGCTAATAGAACTCAGTACGCCTACATCGCAGGAAAAGTGTAGGACGCCAAACAGAAAAGAGGTATAAATAAAGGCAAACAACTTTCAAATTAAAAAGCACGCATGCAAATGTTAATCTCCTGATGAAAATATATTCGTGAATCTTCAAGCAGATTTAAAGCGACATAGCAATCTATATAGACTTATAAGAAAGCCTCTATAGGCTGCAGATTATATTTGATATTCTAAGACGCGCTTGTTTTGTAAACAATTGCCTTTTCATCTCATAAGCAAAGTTGGATAATATGCATTTTAAATACGAAAAATCTTTGGCGATTTGAGCACATTTACAGGGGAGTATATCTTACCAGAAAAGTGAACTTTTCATTAATTCGTCCGTTCTTTCTTGCTTTCTAAATACTGTTCTTTCTTTCTTTTCTTTCTTTCTTTCTTTTTAAATACCGTTCTTTCTTTCTTTCTTTCTTTCTTTCTTTCTTTCTTTCTTCCTTGCTTTCTTTCTAAATACAGTTCTTTCTTTCCTTCTTTCTTGCTAATACAGTTCTTTCTTTCTTTCTCTCTAAATACAGTTCTTTCGTTCTTTCTATCTTTCTTTCTTTCTTAATACAGTTCTTTCTTTCTTTCCTTCTGTCTTTCTTTCTTTCCAAATACAGTTTTTTCTTTCTTTTTTCTTTTCCTTTTTTCTTTACTGTTTCTTTCTTTCTTTCTTTCTTTCTAAAAATAGTTCTTTCTCTTCTTTCTTTCTAAATACAGTTCCTTTTTTTCTTTCTTTTTCTTTTTTCTTTCTTTCTTTCTTTCTTTCTTTCTTTCTTTCTTTCTTTCTTTCTTTCTTTCTTTCTAGGGTGCCTCGACAATGAAG
>OZ010586.1:16506185-16513685 GCA_963932145.1 Acanthosepion lycidas | reverse complement strand
AACACGTGGAAAAGTGTGTCTAGTTTCGGGAACGATACGCACTAAGAAACATGGCGGACGAGGAACGATTTAAAATTTTGATTGGAGGAGCAGGAATTTCTTAATCATCATTCCGCTTCGTGTGAAGAGGTTTTTATTTATTACTCGAAAAGAAGTTTCATTTACACACACATGAAGACAGTTACACACGCACAAACATACACACACACACATATATATATATATATATATATAAATTCATACATGTTTCATTAAATAATATAGACAAGTGTTGTCTATTTTATGTAATTTCTTTTCATAACGTCTGATAAGCTTAATAACATTATCATTAAACAAAGAAAGAAAATCACAATATTGATCCAATCTAAGCTTTCGGCTTACATAAGCCATTATCAAAGATGTCAATTACTGTACAACATATTAAGCAATATACGGACAAGACAGTGATGATAGTCTGTGATTGTTTACATGGATGATTTCCTAGCAATGATAAACACGTGCATTTAAGACGCTAGAAGCTCATGACGTCACACATGTTCACGCGAGAGTGAATTCGAGAATTATTAAGTATGGGAAGCCGTTGGTATAAACCAATGGCTTCTGTTACTAATTATAGACATTTCAGGATATAAATTTTTTTCGCTTCTAGCGTCTTATATGAACGTGTTTATCGTTGCTAAGAAATCATCCATGTAAACAATGACAGACTATCATCACTGTTTTGTCCGTATATTGCTTAATATGTTGTAATTGACATCTTTGATAATGGCTTATGTAAGGTGAAAGCTTAGATTGGATTAAAAAATATGGATCAATATTGTGATTTTCTTTCTTCGTTTAATGATAATGTTATTAAGGTTATCAGACGTTATGAAAAGAATTTACATAAAGTAAATAGACATCACTTGCCTATATTATTTAATGAAACTTGTATGAATGAAAAAATGCTCCCTAAATACACACAATATATATATATATATATATATATATATATATGCACATTTCATTTAATACGCCATCGTGCTTTTATTTAGTTCTTTATCGAATTTCTCAACACTGATATAATAGTATCATCTACATGCAAAAAAAGGCTAAAAATCATGGAAGACTTATTAATAATAAAAAAAAACATAATAATATTAACTTTGAACATGGACATGATATCTTGACCGTGTTTAAAAATTAAAATCATTTTATAAAACATACATACAACAAACTATTTCTTATTTAACAGTTAAAATATTAATCCTTGAAAATGGCTAAATGTATAGCCGAAAGCGCTCGAATTAAAAGAACATTCGGACAGATTTTATAAAAAAATTATCATTCGAAAAGAAAAAAATTCTTAGATCGCATGAGAAATTGTATAAAAAACTAAATAAAAGCACCTTGTCTGTCTTATTCAATAAAATGTCCATGAAAGAAGGATTGCTGCCTAAATACACACATACACACAAATATATATATATATATATATATATATATATATATATATATATATATGCGTGTGTGTGTGTGCGCACGCGCGTGTGTGTGGTATTTTGTTATGTAAGCCAGTGTTTTCCCAAGATAATTGATATTAATTATCCTTTGTTGGCAAAATCTCCCGGATATACTAATATTCATGTCACCAATAAATCTTGTTACGTTCTCTTGATAATATGTATCCTAAATATGTCAAATTTTATTATGCAAACTGTACATAATAAAATCTTTATATTTAAAAATTTGATTTTGGTGGGGGCAGACATTTCTTTATCGCCATTCCGTTTTGCATGAAGTGGTTTTCATTACTTGCATTCACACACGCATGAAGACAGTTACACACACACACACACACACACACACACACACACATATATATATATATATATATATATATATATATATATATATATATATATATATATATATATATATATATATATATATATATCCCACGCGTCTCTCTCTCACTCTCTCTCTCTCTATATATATATGTATATGAAAAATTCTCCGATTTAACCAGTATAGAAGACAATATTTATGAATAAAAATGACAATAGGAAAACTAGTAAATGCTGACGCGTTTCGTCCAATGTGGACTTTATCAAAGCAAAATACGAATTGAATATATAATAACAAGGTAAGTAATAAAAACAAAAAAAAAAAACAGACCATAAGGCATATATGACAGGAAATCACCTACAAAACACGAACGGAATGAAATAAAAAGATCAATCAAATATAATAATAAGAAAGTCCGTGATTTTTAATATATATATATATATATATATATATATATATATATATATATATATATATATATATATATATACATATATATATATATGTACGGTATTTTATTGTGAAAGTGATTGTTTTCCCAAGAAAATTAGCATTAATTATCCGTTATTGCCAAAATCTCACACTCATGAAGACAGTTACACGCATATATATATATATATATATATATATATATATATATATATATATATATATAGATAGATAGATAGATAGGTAGGTAGGTAGATATATATTATATATATATATATATATATATATATATATATATATATATATATATTATTTTATTATGAAAGTCAGTGTTTTCCCAAGGAAATTGGTATTAATCATCTTTTGTTGGCAAAATCTCCAGGATATACTAACGTTTATATCAGCAATATATCTTTGTTAGGTTCACTTTATATGTATCCTAAATATGTCAAATTTTATTATGCAAACAAACTGTACATAATAAAATCTTTATTTTTATATAAATCTCCAAAAGATATCGGCCATAGAAAGGCGGTATACCAATAATACACTATCTTAAATAAGTTATTATTTTACTATTTTACATATTAACATTTAGAGTCCTGCGTTTCTGAACAATTTGAACCGTTCTGCCTGACATGCTGCGTCAAAATTCGCAAATAATTGGTAAGTAATGTTTCACGCTAGATATAAAAATAGTTACAAGTGTTTATTCACCATTCAACCTGTGGCTGGACATTAAGTCATTTTTCTCTTCCACCATTCAACCGGCAGCTTGGCACGAAGACATTTTTCTCTACCACCGTTCAACCGGCGGCTGGGCTTTAAGACATTTTCTCTGCCACCGGTAAAGTGGTTGTCATGGCTCAAGCCGTTAATATGGCCTCCTTGACATTTTTTAACATTCATCAAACTTTCAATCGTTGATTTTATTTTTCTACTATTTTTAGTTGTAGCACTTTTTATTGCTTCCCAGAAAACCACTTTGCTTCAATGTTTTTTTCCCATTCTGATATACACCTCTTTTTAAAAACTGATCACAAGTTTTCTATTGGATTAATATCTACAGAGACTGTATCTTGTATTATTCATTGTGTGTCTTTGAAACTTTTTTGCGCAAGATGAAGCATAGTCAACTTTGTGGAATAAGTGAGCATCATCTTATACGAATATAAACTTTGATATCGTGACAACTCAAAAGAGAAACGGCTTCTCCAAGAAGTTACCATAATTCTCTGCATATATTTTGATATTGTGATACTTATAAGCTTAATATCTACAACATTGCTTCAACAACCTTTCACTGTTCGAATAGTTAAAGATAACCACCTCTTCTACTCCAACAGCTTCTTCTCACGCACTTCCCGGCAGTGGAACTCCCTTCCTATTACTAAAACGGATATGTAATATGTTACTACCTGACTTGCGGTCTTGACTCCAGGGATTTTCTCACTGACGTAATTGAGCTTTCCTCTGTGTTTTCTATAAATATTTTCATGACACCTGCTCTGACAAGCTATTTTCACTGGTACTCCTACTGCATGAATTTAAGCGTGCTACTAGGGTGGCATTTCGGTCCCACCGTTTCACTGTCGAAACAGTTAAATGTAATCGCCTCTTCAAATCCAACTTCTTCTCTCGCACTTCCCGACGGTGGAGCTCCCTTCCTCCTACTTGCTTGCCTGATAGCTATAATCTTCAGATATTCAAATGTAATGTCAATCGACATCTTCTGTTGTCTTAATCTTGATCCCGGTCCTTCTCTTGCGTGCTAGTGGCAGCCCTGCTTTGCTTGGGGTGAAATGCTTTAAAAAAAATTATGTAATCTGACTATACATTCAACACTAAAAATTCACGTCTTTTTTGTCCAACTTACACGTTTCTCTCTGTGATATTTAATAAGAAATCATAATTTTCTGACTTTTATGTTTTAGTCAATTTTCGTAACATTATGCATCGTTTTTTTTGTTTTTTTTTTTGTTTTTTCTGTTTACATTTGCAAAACCAGCATCTTCAAATATTTTATTGCCGGTTCAAATCATCTTTTTCTTTTATAGTCCGTTTAATGTTTATCGAAGGTCTCCTTTGTTATGTGTTCTCTTCTCAATGTTTTCAACACATTTTTTTTTATTCTTATGTGATTTCTGTTCAGCATTCGTCAACTTTGAAAGTTATATTTTTATCACTTAGTAACTTTTTTTTTTTTTTATTAAAAATATACCTTTAAGTGCCGAATCTAGGTGCATCATTAGTGTTGTTGTTTCGGGTCTAAATAAACAACAGACTTCTTCGATGGGCGACCCGACCGAATATGATTGGTATTCGGCCCGCACCCAGAATAAAATTTGCTACTAGCTTTAGGACGTGCTTTAGATAGGTTCCCCCAGAAAACGGCAACTAATCAAGACTTTGCTTGGGGTATTCGATGTTATAGATCAGGTATGCTTGGTTGTACTGATCTTCCTACATGCGGTCAAGACAGGGTATCTTTTTTTTTTGGAAGAAGAGAAGAAAACATATATATATATATATATATATATATATATATATATGAAGAAATATAGTCTTAAGGTGTGCTATATTTATGGAATAAAGTGCTCAATATAAGAGATAAAGCGTGTGTAAATATAAAAGTAAACATAGAAGTCAACACTTAGAGGTGACAGCCTGTTTCATTCTAGATACAATCGTCAGTCCACGTGGCCTGACGATTGCATATAGCAGGAAACAGACTGTCGCCTCTAAGTGTTGACTTCTATGTTCACTTATATATATATATATATATATATATATATATATATATATATATATATATATATATATATATACAGTGCTGTTCGATAAAAGTGACTCACCTGATTTTTTTTACTAAATGTTCTCTTCTCCGATGAAACGAAAGTTGAGCTAAATTTAAAGGATAAGTGATCTAAAATCTGAAGTAGAAGCTTTGAAAGCTCTTTGAAGTTAGCAGTAAGTACTGTCAAGCATCTCTTCAGTATAATGTGACTGGTTTCTTAAAACCTATTGAAAAGACTGTAAGGAGCGAGCAGTACAAGAGAATTTTAGTGTCTTGTCTGCTCCCTTCTGTTGAAAGGGTGCAAATCTACTCCACCAAGCTCATTTTTATGCAGGATAATACTCCCTGTCAAAAATCAAAATTGATGAAGGAATACATTAATGAGAAGCTGGTGAGTGTTATGACATGGCCGCCCCAATCTCCTCACCTCAACCCCATAGAAAACTTATGGAGCATGTTGCTTTCTCGAAAGCCTGTACTTTATAATGCTTCTGAGGGTCTTTCCAATAATTTTTAAGAAACTAGTTCCATGAAAAGAAAAGCATTCCAAGAACATTATACTGAACGAATGCTTGACATATTGGATTCAAAATAGAGATAAACGCAGGCCCAACAACAGTAAACTTCCTTGACGTCACTCTTAACCTGATCAATAACACATACGAACCGTAAAAAAAAGAAAATGACACCCCAACTTACGTACACACATCTTCCAACCACCCACCTTCAATCATCAAACAGATACCAAAATCAATCAGCCGCAGACTATCTTAGAACTCATCTAACATACACATTTTCAATAGCAAAAAAGCGCCATAGAACGAAGCACTAAAAGCAAGTGGTTACACACAACAACTACAATATATACCTCCAAAGCCAAAACGCAAAAACAGAAAGAGAAACATCATCTGGTTTAATCCACCATATAACAAAACCGTTAAAACGAACATAGGCAAGATATTCCTAAACTTAATAGAAAAACACTTCACTGAAACAAACAAATTATCAAAGATATTTAACAAAAATAACGTAAAGATCAGTTACAGCTGCACAAAAAACATAACAGAAATAATCAAAAGACACAACAAAAAAATGACAACCTACAAAAATGAAACCAAGGATATGCAAATGCAGAAATAGAACAACATGTCCACTCCAGGGAAATTGCCAACTTACGAACACAATATACAAAGCCAAGGTAAGTGCAAACAGCAACATAATGCACTACATCGGTGCCACCGAAGGTCCATTCAAGATGAAGAATAACAATCACAAACTTTCATTCACCAACAGGAAATATTCGAACAGCACGACACTTTCTACATACATATGGCAGCAAAAAAAACATTACACCAACAATATTGGGAAATATTGAAAAAGGCCCCTGCCTACAGCAACATTACAAAAAAATGCCTACTTTGCCTACACAAAAAAGTAGCAATAATATCACACAAACCACAAAAGAACCTATTAAACAAAAAATCAGAGATAATCTCCAAATGTAGGCATGAGAACAAGTACCTATTATCTGAATTCATACCAAACGGATAAAAAAGACAAACCACCAACAATCACAATTTAATTTCAAGATACCATCACAATAATTGCATCTATCATTATTATCATTGCACCACCATTAGTAATCACTTTTACCACTTTACAATAACTATTAACTAATAATATTATCATTACCACCAACACCCAACACCATCACTAACACATCACATCTACTATTAACATATAAATCCACTATAATCATTAACGTATATTACTCCCCCAGCATATTTAATACCTTAAAAAAACAAAAGAAAAACAAAAAAAAAAAAAAAAAGATCAGAAATAATTTCCATATGTAACCATGAGAATAAATACCCATTACCAGGATTCATACCAAAATAAAAAAATAAATATAGAAAAATAAAATACCAACAACCACTCTTTAGTTCAAGCTTGCACTACTATAATTACATTTATTGGTTTATATCATTCTCCCACCAACATTACTAATCACTACTAACAATTTACAATAACTATTAACCACTTATATTATCATTGTCACCAACCCCCTTACACATTACTATCACACCACATCTACTATTATCATATAAACCCGCCATAATTATTAACGTAAACTACCCCCTCTCCCAGCATATTTAATACCACCATAAAAATAACCAATAAGGATTACAAACTGAAATTTCTACCAGTCACATATGCACAGTCATCAAAAAACTAAAAAAACAAGGAAATAACCAGCTTTAAAATAATAACAAAAGTGTTTTTTTTTTGTAAATTAAAAATAAAAATTATAGCAATTTTCAACTATCATAATTTTACACAGAATAACCATTATCAGGATTTATACTAAAATAAATTAATACATATAACAAAATAAAATAAAACACCAACAACCACTTTTTAGTTCAAGCTACCACCACTATAACTAC
>OZ010586.1:16443685-16501185 GCA_963932145.1 Acanthosepion lycidas | reverse complement strand
ATATATATATATATATATATATATTTAATTTATATGGATGTAGGAATAAGTTCTGAAAAGCTTTTAGATCAATCCACTTCCCAAAATCTTAGCAAACACCAGGTTTGTTTATAAAATGGATTTCTTGGTGTTTGGTCGGGAACCTTTCAGCAATCCATCGTATAATCGCCCGAAGATTTTGGAAACATTTTATAAGCATATCTATATGCATATCTATATGCATATCTATGAATACATGGCTATTGATGTTCTGGTGTTTGTATGTAATGTTAAAGTTTGCTATATTTTTCAATTATGGGTCAAGATATATGAGCCAAATAACTCAACGATGACAAGCAAAGAAAACGAACGCTTGGTTGGCAATAATCTGAGTGAAAAACCCGTTCAAATAGGCCGGGAAAAAGAAATCGACAGCCAGAGAGCGTATTCCTGAAACTGCGGAAAAGAATCGGGAATGGCCAAATGAAAAAGGAAGAAAAGCAAAGCAAAATAAATTTATCATATTGAATAACCAATTCTCTAGTAAAGCATAAATTATGGATTCAAGCCCAAACATAACGGACAAACAGATGGGAACATTGGTTTTATTCGTATCAGCTTCCTTAGTAGCTTTGGTCATAAATCCAGTTTTGCTGTTGTGCTCTATTAAGATAGATTAATTTGGGTCGTCTGACTTTCTTCAATACTGCTACTGAGATTAAAGAGAAACATGCCAAGCTTTTCAAATGTAAGAAATTATACAGTCTTGCTGTCCATTCAACCAACAGTTTTAATAAATTTCATTTTAAGAAAATAAAATAGTTTAAATGAAAGAACTCGTGAGATATATCTAAAAATATCTACGTATGGGCTTGATAACAACGATTATGAAAATTCATTTTTCCCAAAGATGAGTTTATATGAATGAAAAAGATCGAGTCATAGATTCTAAAATTTGCTGTGTTGTTCTTCGTCAATTTTCATAGGATTGGTGTTTGCATTTCAACATCAGTTGTTAAAACAACCTTATTTTTCTACTTTTTTTTTTACTGCAATCCGTTTCACACTTAGAATGGTGGGAGATTTTAGAATAAATCTTCCAAGTAAATTATTGTTGTAAAGTAGAAGAGGAAATATTGCAGGATTTTATTTGAATTTGAGAAATCTTTTTAAATGCCGAAGCCTTTTTAAAAAAAAGTCTGTTTCGTGATTTCATAATTGAACTTCACGTTTTAACTTTCCGCAACGATTGTGGGATAATGCGCATCATCCAGTCTCAGCTCGTCTGTGTGAATTTTATTTCTAAGCCGAGTAAAACGGCTAGCGAAATGCAAGCCACAAAAAAAGATTCGATTTCATCGCCAATCAGTTGATATTGAACCAAACTTTCTTGATGATCTTCATCCAATACAGTATTGCAAAGATGCTCTGTTAAACTTTTGAAGTTTCTTCAAGTGGCGTTTATTTGGTGGATAAGCTAGTTGAATATTTTCGAGAAGGTCCATTGGGTGATGGTTGATGGTTGAACTAGAAAAATCGGATTTTGATGCAGGTCTTCAAGACATGATAACTCTCTTCACTTGAAGAAGCGACACAAGATATTTTTTCTGTCACATTATTTCCTTCGATTTGGTAAAATCTAGCGAATAATGATAGTCATTGCTGAAGAATATAAACTCTCGTTTATTATTTCCTTGTCTTGCAACGGGTAAAACCGAGATATAATTAATCTAAAAACATGTCGATTCTCAGGTTTTCATTTACAATCTTAGGTATTTACATATCTCTCGCACTTCTCCCTTGTGGCCCGCTCTTCCGTCTTCTTGCTTCTCTCTCAACCTTGATCTTCAGAAATTTAAATTCAATGTCAACTGTTATCTTAATTCTTGTTCTGTTATTGTCCTCTCTCCTTAAGTGTAGTTCTTGCCATATTCTACTGTCTTCTTAACTCGAGTTCTTTTAATCTTTATAGTGTTTTTCTCGTATTCTCTCACACTAAGTAACCGCCCCATTGCGTTTTAGTGGCTTTATTGCCTTGCTTGTTTTTTTTTTGTGATGTCAACGAACACTCGCTGCCACTTTTGTGATGCCAAAAAATACTTGTTGTCACTTTCGTAATGCTCGTTGTAGTAGAGACTTTGTAATCGCAGATACAACAATAGTAGCGCCGTTGAACAATACTGGTGTCAGACGCCTTCGAATATCACTCGCACTAATAGTACTTGCTCGATAATATTCGCTCGAATAGTAATCCGTATAGTGATCCGAATAGAGAAATAGTAGAGTGAATAGAGTAAAGAATAGCGGTCTGTGTAGTAATAGAGGATAGAGTAGAAATAGCGATCCGAGTAGCAATAGAGGATAGACTAGAAATGGCGATCATTAGTCGTCAACTAATTCCTACGTAGATGTGTTTCCTCTATGGTCACGTGATACACTTAATTCAATAATGGGACAGTCTTTGTTTCTATGTTCAAATCCAAGTGTCGGCAGCGATATTTATTCCTATATAACAGGGGTGTTATAATTAAAGAAAAAGAAGAACATTTTGTTAAAGAAAACAATTCTTCGGAGCTGACAAAAGCAAAGAATTTTTAACTTTTAACTTGCGTTTGTTCTAAAAAAAAATGGCGAACGATTGTAAACGTTTACGCCATCTTTGTGCGTATAAACAGGAAGAGGTTGTGCATAATCAATGAAGAAAACTTATTGCAGAATAGTCGAAGAGACAAATCTTCATTTTTGTTGCTATTACCGCTTTTCTCTGGCAGTAATAAGGAGAGCCAGAAAACAACAAAAATTGCAATATGAGCTCTGTTAAAGAAAACATGCAATGACAGCATCAAAAATTGCAACATGAGCAGTAGTAAAAATGTTTGCTGAAGACATTAGGCTTATAATACCCAGAAATTCATATACAGAGTTCCTCAACGACACATGGCACGGTAGATAAAGACGTTAGTTAGTTAGTTAGTTAGTTAGTGACAGGGCCCAAAGAATGTGAGTTCAATACCTACTTAAGGCAGTGGAGAACTCTCAGGTGATAACTGACATCCATTAAACATGGCATGTGGGACTAGAACAGTCTACCCCAGTGAGCAAAGTAAAGGGTTCAGTTCGACATTCCAATCACCTCAACGTTGTGATAAACATGGCGACAAAGATGAGGACAACAGTCCAAATAATGTAAATAGTGAAGACAAAACTTGTGTGCAAATTTTGTTTCTCTTTAGTAGAAGAATGACTGGGCTTTGATGTTTAACAAGTTCTGCATGAAACCCAAATATGACGTAGAAATGTTTATACTGAAAGAATTTTTTTCTTTTTTTATTTGAAGCCAATGTAATGCTGAAGTAAAAATATATTTCCTGTCCTAGCAATAAACATGGGAAGGTAACCGATCTAATTTGACCAAAGGCTACTTTCAATTCTTATAGTTTGCTCCAGGCATTGAGATCAAACAAGGCAAAGTTCTGACAGAAACTTTAGATAGTGGGGTAACTCGTGAGGGTATCTAGCAGATTCACAAAGTAAATAGATTCACGTGTAACCATTTCACTGGTGGAATTTAATGGTGTTCAAATGAAAGATGCTTACAAATGAGGATATCAATTTGATAACGATCAAATCGAAGTTCATTCGTTTAGAAAAAAATAAATCCACCGCCATATGTCTGCCTCGTATTGAAGGAAATTGCAAATGATCGCTTTTCACCTGACATCGAAAGTGGCAAAGGAAAAAGAAAAACAGGAATGAAAGAGACTTGAATTGTAATCCAGAACCGAAATGAAGTAAAAAGTAAATTTTGATTTACTTTCTATGATCTAAATTACCGAAGGGAGAATGCGATCTTTTTTTTTTGTTTCACCGTAGGCAACTAATTCTCAGTATCCTTATCTCTTCGTCTCTCTCTATCTTTTGATCATACTCATGTAGGGTTGTGAATTCACCACACACACACACATATATATATATATATATACATATATATATAAAGAAATATAGTCTTAAGGTGTGCTATATTTATGGAATAAAGTGCTCAATATCAGAGATAGAGCATGTGTAAATATAAAAGTGAACATAGAAGTCAACACTTAGAGGCGACAGTCTGTTTCATGCTATATGCAATCGTCAGGCCTGATGATTGCATATAGCATGAAACAGACTGTCACCTCTAAGTGTTGACTTCTATGTTCACTTTTATATTTATATATATATATATATATATATATATATATGTGTATATATGGTGGTATATATATATATATATATATATATATATATATATATATATTCTTTTTATATCTTTTGTGTATGTAGGTGTTTTGTGCTTATATATGAATGTATATGTATTTAAGGGTGTGTATGTGTATATGAGTATGTCTATATATATGTATATATATAGATGATTAAATGGTTAGATAAATTTTTTGATATATAGATTTGTATATAGATATATGAATTGTATATGTATGTATATGTGTATATATATATGTATATATATATAGATGTATATGTGTGTATGTGTATGTATATATGTATATATATGTATGTGTGTGTGTGTATGTATATATGTTCATACGTGCATGAATTGATTTTAAATGAAATATTGGGTCTTTCTAATGACATTTTAAATTTACTATTCTTAATTTGTAATATCCTTCTCTTGTAATATTCTATAATTTAAATTTTGTTATCTTCTGAAGGGAGTTTCATTTCAAAATTGATAATTTAAATTTAAATATACCATTCTTTAACTATTAATAATAGTAATAATATTAGCTAAATTCCTTTAAAATGAGACACTTCCAAAATCACCTAAAATTAAATTTTAACTATGGAATCAAACTAAAATCTATATATATTTCAAATATTAAAATATAGATAAAGATTGTAAAATGTATATATAGTTTATGTACGAGGATAAATGAATTTTTGTGTAAATTATCTCATGTGTTTCTATGTGTTTTTTGGACTTGTTAATGATCGTATGTATGTAGGGATTCACATGAATACATTTGTGAGACATATATGAATAAATGAAAATTAATATTACCCTCAAATACTATTAAATAATGAAACCTAATCTTTAATTTAGTTTACCAATATAATAAATAAAAATTACATTCATAAATTAATTTTAAATATTAAAATAGATGTTATTGTTATTTTTTTTTTTTTTTATATTGTGGAAATACAATTAGTCGGGTAAATAAACTATTAAAATTTTAAATATTTCTTTATGTCCTAGATAAATATGTTTATTACAATAATAGCTATATTTAGTCCCGAAACCATTTACTTAAAAAATTAAAGATTTAAGTTAATAACAAAATTTTTTTCAGACATCGAATTTTCTATCAAACATTGTAAGCTATCTTTTACATAATTTTGTTAAAAAATTATAACAACTCCATCTCTCTTCCCCCCCCCCCTATATCTCTCTTTACCATAAGACTCACTTGTATACATTTTCTACATTTTACTTCCGTTTTGTTAACCATCTAAATAGGTCAAGGTTCTGTCACTCCTCCTACTCCAATATAAAACATACTTAAGAGAGATATAAAATTAACCCCTCCCTATACTTTATATTGTCTGTTTAACTGCCACTCTCAACCCCCTCTATGAAATTACATAAATTACACTACCCACCAATTTCTAATCCCATTTTTCCTCTCAATTCGTTGTTGGAAGTTTTACCTGATGATCCTGAATCCTTAAAAAAGGATTTAGGTGAAATAAATTATCGTAATGGTACCTTAAATATATATATATATAAATAAAAAAGAAGACATTTTTTATGCTAAAACGTTCTTTTTATCAACACAAATATTTAAGTAAATGCTCTGTTTATACTAAACAGTATTAACCGGCCTGAATGTCTGAGAAATTTTCATAGAATGAGCAGATATGAATGAATGAGAGAACACCATGGAGAATTGTGTTTAAATACAGTAAAATCGCCCTTGCTAACCGAACGTTCGTCTGTGATCCAATCGGTTAAAGCACGTCAGGCTATATGACGGTTCCGTATAGGATACAGGTTCGATTTCTGTCGGAGGACGCATATTTTCGGTACTTAATTGGAAAGTGCTCAATATCTGTGATAGAGCTAACATATTCAATTGTATGAATATTCGTTTGTAACCCTGGGTTTCACGCTTTTGCGATCATCAGACAAACTGCTTTATTTTTTTTTTAAATGCGAATTTATGTATATTTATTTGTGTTTGATTATTTTCGTATGGTGGGAGAATTTTTTTCTGTGTTTATTTGGGATGACACTCTCACATACATTTAGTCAAAATGTATACGGCTGCATGTATGTGTGTGTCTATGCATGTGAAAAATTTCCACCCCCTCCAGCACACATGAGTAGTCAAACGCAGATAAGCGTAAATAGATCTACTTAAAAAAAACAAATAGCCGAACTTGTCTGATGTTCGCAAAAGCGCGAAAAACATGGTTACAAATTAGTATCCATATAATTGAATATATATATATATATATATATATATATATATATATATATATATATGTGGGTGTGTGGGTGTGTGTGTGTGTAATTTAAAGGAAAACAGACCATTTTAAGGTTCCATTGTTATAATTTATTTCACCAGAGAGTTCCTTTTCTGGATTATCAGACCTCACTTCCAAGAATGAAAAAATGAATTTAAATTTACACTTTTGAAAGGCGATATTAAGCTTATATAAGGTGATATAGAGAGTGGTGAGAAATAATGTGACAGACATGGTCGAAATTAGAGAGGGAAGGGAGAGATAGGAACGCATTTAAAAAAAATTTATTACAATACTTAATAGTTTGGAGGGGGTTAAAAATCTGACATTTACCTAGTTAATAGGTCAACTCAGCAGAAACGATATAAATAGAAAAAAAAAGAGAGAAAAAAAGGGAGAAGTAAAAATGTAAGAAATAATAGGAAAAAGAGGGGGATATAAATTTGGAGAGGGAAATTAATGTATGTGGGTATGTATCTGCCAATCTGGAAAAACACACACACACACACACACACACACACATATATATATATATATATATATATATATATATATATATATATATATATATATATATACTTTTTATATGTATGTATGTATTTATATATATATATACTTTTTATATGTTTGATAGTAATTTATTAATTAATTATACATACATATATATATATATATATATATATATATATATATATATATATATATATATATATAATATATTGGGACAAAATGTATGACAGAGTGGAAAAAAGTCTTCGTGTTACGCGTTTCGCCCTTTACGACTTTATAGACTTCCTGTAAATATTATATTTAGCAGTTACATAGGTTTAAATAGATATCCGAGATTTAAAACATTGAAATTAATGTCCACTGGCCTAGAGATCGAAAGTAGTAATAAAAAAGTACTTCCTGGCATGAATTTCACTGCCTGTCTGGCTGCTTTTCTGTCTCTCAATCTATCGATCTTGTACGTGTATATATATTATCTATATAAATTCTATATGTATATACATGTACTCACGCACATACACACGCGTACAAACTCACACACACATACTTATATATATGGACACACACACACACACACACACACATATATATATATATATATATATATATATATATATATATATATATGAACACACACACACACTCACATATATATATATATATATATATGAAGAAATATAGTTTTAAGGTGTGCTATATTTATGGGATAAAGTGCTCAATATCAGAGATAGAGCATGTGTAAATATAAAAGTGAACATAGAAGTCAACACTTAGAGGCGACATTCTGTTTCATGCTAGACGCAATCGTCACAATCGTCATATATATATATATATATATATATATTCACTACACTTGAAAAGTTTGCGGCACCCCTGTTAAGGTTTTAAATATGCCCACAAAGTAGTTTGTATTTTAAATAAGAGAAAATTAGTATATATAGTTAAAAAAAATGAGAGATGGTTTTTTTTCTTAGAAATTTTATTATGACAAAAAGAAACAAAGCATTTTAAGATTAAATTTTCCTCTCGTCAAAATATCCTTTTTTGCCTTGATTACTGCAGCTCAATTTTTTGGCATTCGTTGCAAATGTTTCTCAAAGTATAATTTTTCTTACTTTATTCCATTCTTTTTTTTCAATGACTCTAAAAGCTCTTTTTTCATTTTTTTTGTCACTCATCAAGTTTATTTTATGCTCATTCGTGGAGGCGGGTAGCTTCAAACTTTTGAACTGTTATCTATCTATCTATATCTATATATATATAATGAAATGGACAAAGTCAGACAATTATTTTAAGATATTTTCATATTTATAAATTCTTTTTATAGATACAATTTTTTAAGTAAATGCTCCGTTTTATTATAAACAGTATTTATAACATTTACCGGTCTGAATGCCCGAGAGATTTTCATAGAAAATATGCGTCCTCCGACAGGAATCGAACTCGTATCCTATACGGAACCGTCATTTCGTCTGACGTGCTCTTAACCGATCGAGCCACAGCTAGGTCGAATTTTAATGGAAGATTGAAGTTTAAAAGCAGTAGATTCGATCGAATGATTCTCTGTGGCTCTAAACAAAGATAATAAATAAATAATATAAATAAATAAAATCATAAGTAAAAAAGCAAAAACACTATTCCCATTATTCGGACTATTGTCCTCATCTTTGTCGCCATATTTATTACAACGTTTCGGCCGTTGTACGCTCTGGCTTTCTTCAGGTGGTTGGAATGTCGAACTGAACCCTCACTGAGGTAGACTGTTCTAATTCCACGTACCATGTTTAATGGATGCCAGTTGTCAGTTATCACCTGTTAATTCCCCTCTCCAAGTTCTCCACTGCCTTAACCGGATATTGAACTCACACTCTTTCGGTTCTGTCGTTAGTTAGATCCAGTGACAGGACCCAAAGAGTGTGAAATAAATCAGTAATAGTCCTAATAAAGGAAACTGGGGAGGGCCTGTTTTCTCTTCCCCTATTTTGCCTATCGACTCATAAGCTACACCCTTGTGTAAATTAATTGAAACAACCACTTTCCTTTCTTTCAACATACGGTCAGTTTTAGACCCACTGGAGTGACAGTGTGTAATCGATTACTATTTTTCCTCAGATTAATTCATTTGCAGTGATGTGCAGTAATATGAATTTATTTTTGGCGTGTATGATGAAATTTGCTGGGCCTTGAATATATTGCGTCATCTGTGATTGCATTAGATTTTCATTACGCCCAGACACTATTATCTAGACTTTCGATTAGTTGTCCTACGGCTATTGTCTGCGATGGTTGTTACTCCAAGGAAGCGTAGGAAAATTATAACGCTGCACGAACACAGTGGCAAGCCTTACCAGTGAGCAAATCAAAGTACTATAGACTGGCCCGGAAATTCTCTTGATTTAAATCCAATTAAGATTTTGTGGTCAATCTGCAAGGAAAGACTTCGTGAAATAGAAATACGAAGTATTAACATGTGCACTGAGACATGTTTCATTGAAAAAAATACGAAAAAGTGTATAATAACGGATGTCTTCATATTGTTTCAATTAATTTGCACAAGGATGTATCTATCTATCTATCTATCTATCTATCTATCTATCTATCTATCTATCTCAGTCTGTTAATGTCTGTCTGTCTGCATGCTAAAGGAATGTTGGCTTTTTATCTGAAGATTGCATTGTAGTGTGAAACTGACAGTCACTGTGCAGTGTCGATTCCTATGTCTACACTTTCTATCTGTACCTATCTATATATGTATGTTTTTTTATTGTTACCCATTTATTAAAATGCTTGTCGTGATCAAAACAAGATACCCTCGACAGACCTGCAGGTCATCTGTTCCTTGATTAATATCTTCATAATCAAACATAGAAACACATATTTAAATCACAAGTTAAAAATATGGATTCAATCTAAAAGAAATAGTATGATGAGAAACTACATCCAGCAGCAAGGTATCTAATCGGGAGGTTTTGAGGGTCGTTAAACCATCTCTGATTTACTATTGTACCCGGGGTGGTAGCATCCATTAGTGTCCCAGCTATGGCTAAATAGCGAAGCTACAAAAAAAAAATCAAGAGTACATTTTATAATAAAATGAGCAACAATAAATTTCTATAGTAAAATGACACTAAAAATATAAATACATATTTTATAGGAAAATTACAAACAATACATTTTATGATCTACAAAACTATGTATCTTAAAGACATAGTTTTACTCTAATAGTATAAAATTACGTACAAAATATTTAGATTTCGGCTTGAAAAAGTTGTGGTTTTTATTACTTAATATTAAATAATAATAACATTATTTTAACACACATAATAAAGCATGGAGTTAAATACTATTATTAACAAAAGCAAGCAAACTTTCTCGTTAGTTATAGATTTACTTTCATTCTTCACACTTTATAACGGGTTATATTTACAGTAATTGCGTGTCTGAGATAGATAGATAGATAGATAGATAGATAGATAGATAGATAGATAGAAACAGACTAGGATAGATAGATAGAAACAGACTAGGATAGATAGATAGATAGATAGATAGATAGATAGATAGGAACAGGCTGAGATAGATAGATAGATAGATAGATAGATAGATAGATAGATAGATAGATAGATAGATAGATAGATAGGAACAGGCTGAGATAGATAGATAGATAGATAGATAGATAGATAGATAGATAGATAGATAGATAGATAGATAGATTGAAATAGACTGCGATAGAAAGAAAGAAAGAAAGAAAGAAAGAAAGAAAGAAAGAAAGAAAGAAAGAAAAACAGACTGGGATACATACATATATACACTGAGAGAGGGGCACGCCGAAGCGTTGTAATGGTTAGCAAGCTTGCCTTGCTAGAACAATTACGACTGAATAATGAGTTCGGTCCTCACTGGGTGCCCATAGTTCCGACCTTGTGCCACATCTAAGCCACACTTGGAAAACACTATATAGAGAGAGAAAAAGAGAGAAAAAAGGCAGCCAAGCATGCAGACAGATACGTAAAATAGATCTAAATAGACAGGGATAGATAGATAGATAGATAGATAGATAGATAGATAGATAGATAGATAGATAGATAGATTGAAACAGAATGGGATAGATAGATAGATAGATAGATAGATAGATAGATAGATAGATAGATAGATTCAAACAGACTGGAATAGATAGATAGATAGATAGATAGATAGATAGATAGATAGAAAGAAACAGACTAGGATAGATAGATAGATAGAAAGAAACAGACTAGGATAGATAGATAGATAGATAGATAGATAGATAGATAGATAGATAGATAGATAGATAGATAGATTGAAATAGACTGCGATAGAAAGAAAGAAAGAAAGAAAGAAAGAAAGAAAGAAAAACAGACTGGGATACATACATATGTACACTGAGAGAGGGGCACGTCGAGGCGCTGTAATGGTTAGCAAGCTTGCCTTGCTAGAACAATTACGACTGAATAATGAGTTCGGTCCTCACTGGGTGCCCATAGTTCCGACCTTGTGCCACATCTAAGCTACACTTGGAAAACACTATATAGAGAGAGAAAAAGAGAGAAAAAGGCAGCCAAGCATGCAGACAGATACGTAAAATAGATCTAAATAGACAGGGATAGATAGATAGATAGATAGATAGATAGATAGATAGATAGATAGATAGATAGATAGATTGAAACAGACTGGAATAGATAGATAGATAGATAGATAGATAGATAGATAGATAGATACATACATACATACATACATACATATAGAAAGACAGAAAAGGGAGATAGAGAGAGGGAAAGGCAGACACACAGACAGATACGTAAAAGATTATTTCTTGGAAGAAATGTTCCGTATCCATGTTGGGATGCATGCGTTTTGTGTGCGTATTGATGGACACTGTGCTCGGGTTTGCTTTACAATTTTTTCTACCTCCTTATTTGCTTCTGTTTCTTCCTCTAATTTCTCATTAACCACTTTTCCTCCACCTCTGATTTTCTCTTTTTTTTCTCCTCCGAATGTCTCCTCCTCCTCCTCCTCCTCCGCTGATGGTCTTTCTATAATTCTCCTGTAATTGTCTCACTTTCCTCCTCGATTGTCTTTCTCTTTCTCTCCTTCCATTTCATGTTTCCCGAAAAAAAAAAAAAAAAAGTCAGTAAAAACAAGGGACATAATGCGGAAGACATTATCGAAACTAGGCGGAAATTAAGAGGCGCTTCTCCAGAATTAGCTTCTTAGTGACCCGTGATCGTTTGCAGCTTTTTCTTTCGAACATTGTCAAAATGATTGCTATTGTAACCATATTTGACAGCTGTGGACACGGTCCACTTCCTCAAGCATTCTCACTTTTGTTCAGCCAAATATTTTTCCCTTTGGCTTTTCTTTCTTTCTTTCTTTCTTTCTTTCTTTCTTTCTTTCTTGCTTGCTTGATTTTACCACGCTAAGCATATCTAAAAGACAAAGGTTTTTACGGATATCTACTATTATAAAGAATCAACGTTTCCCATTTCATGACTCTTTTGTCAAATGATTCCATATGTAATTCTTGATGATATTCCTTCGTGTTTTCTTTCATTCTTTTGTCCAAACTCATTCTTTTTCTTGTTCACTGTTTCTTTCGCCATCATTCATAATTCTTCTCGTTTCTTTCCGTCTTTCTTTTTCCCACATTCATTATTGTTCACATTTCTCTCCGTCTCTGATTTGTCCACTCTCATTCGTCCCCTTTCTGTCTTTCTTTTGCCCACGTTCATTCATCTTCTCGTTTCTATCTGTGTTACTTTTGCCTACTTTTATTCGTCTCTTTTATCTTCGTCATTATTTTGTCCACATTCATCGTTTATTTACCCAAATTTATTCATCTCGTTTTTCCCTGACTTTTTTTTCACGACATTTATTCCTCTTCTCTTTTCTCTCTGTCTTTCTTTTGCCCTCATTCATTCATTCTGCTATTTTGTTCCTGTCTTTCTTTGCCCATATTGATTTGTCTTCAATCTATCTTTCCTTTGCTCACATTCATTAATTCGTCTCTTTCGTCCCTGTCATTCATTGGCCACATTCATTCATTCGTCTCTTTCTTTCTTTTGCCCACATTCACACTCTTCTCTTTTCTCTCTGTCTTTATTTTGCCCACATTCACAAACTTCTCTTTTTTCTCTGTCTTTCTTTTGCCCACATTCACACACTTCTCTTTTCTCTCTTTCTTTCTTTTGCCCACATTCACACACTTTTCTTTTCTCTTGGTCTTTATTTGCCCACATTCACACACTTACCTTTTCGCTGTGTCTATCTTTTGCCCACATTCACAGACTTCTCTTTTCGCTGTGTCTTTTTTTGCCCACATTCACACACTTATCTTTTCTCTCTTTCTTTCTTTTACCCACATTCACACACTTCTCTTTTCTCTCTGTCTTTCTTTTGCCCACATTCACACACTTCTCTATTCTCTCTTTCTTTCTTTTGCCCACATTCACACACTTCTCTTTTCTCTCTGTCTTTCTTTTGCCCACATTCACACACTTCTCTATTCTCTCTGTCTTTCTTTTGCTCACATTCACACACTTCTCTATTCTCTCTTTCTTTCTTTTGCCCACATTCACACACTTCTCTTTTCTCTCTGTCTTTCTTTTGCCGACATTCACACACTTCTCTTTTCTCTCTTTCTTTCTTTTGCCCACATTTACAAACGTCTCTCTTCTGTCTGTCTTTCTTTTGCCCACATTCACACACTTTTCTTTTCTCTCTTTGATTTGCCCACATTCACACACTTCTCTTTTCTGTCTTTCTTTTGCCCACATTCAGAGACTTCTCTTTTCTCTCTTTCTTTCTTTTGCCCACATTCACACACTTCATTTCTCTCTTTCTTTCTTTTGCCCATATTCACATAATTCTCTTTTCTGTCTGTCTTTCTTTTGCCCACATACACACACTTCTATTTTCACTCTTTCTTTCTTTTGTCCACATTCACACACTTCTCATTTCTCTCTTTCTTTTTCCCACATTCACACACTTCTCTTTCCTCTGTGTCTTTCTTTTGCCCACATTCACACACTTCTCTTTTCTCTCTATCTTTCCTTTGCCCACAATCACACACTTTCTTTTTCTCTTTTTCTTTTGCCCACATGCACACACTTCTCTTTTCTCTCTTTCTTTATTTTGCCCACATTCACACACTTCTCTTGTCTCTCTTTCTTTCTTTTGCCCACATTCACACACTTCTCTTTTCTGTCCGTCTTTCTTTTGCCCACATTCACACACTTCTCTTTTCTCTCAATCTTTCTTTTGCCCAGAATCACACACTTCTCTTTTCTCTCTTTGTTTTGCCCACATTCACACACTTCTCTTTTCTGTCCGTCTTTCTTTTGCCCACATTCACACTCTTCTCTTTTCTCCCTATCTTTCTTTTGTCCAGAATCACACACTTCTCTTTTCTCTCTTACTTTTACCCACACACACACACTTCTCTTTTCTCCATTTCTTTCTTTTGCCCACATTCACACACTTCTCTTTTCTGTCTGTCTTTCTTTGCCCACATTAACACACTTCTCTTTTCTCTCTGTCTTTCTTTTGCCCACTGTCACACACTTCTCTTTTCTCTCTTTCTTTTGCCCATATTCACACACTTCTCTTTTCGGTCTGTCTTTCTTTTGCCCACATTCACACACTTCTATTTTCACTCTTTCTTTCTTTTGCCCACATTCACAGACTTCACTTTTCTCTCTTTCTTTTTCCCACATTCACACACTTCTCTTTTCTCTCTATCTTTCTTTTGCCCACAATCACACACTTCTCTTTACTCTATTTCTTTTGCCCACATTCACACACTTCTCTTTTCTCTCTTTGTTTTGCGCACTTTACACACTTCTCATTTCTCTCTTTCTTTCTTTTGCCCACATTCACACACTTCTCTTTTCTCTCTGTCTTTCTTTTGCCCACATTTACAAACGTCTCTTTTCTGTCTGTCTTTCTTTTGCCGACATTCACACACTTTTCTTTTCTCTCTTTGATTAGCCCACATTCACACACTTCTCTTTTCTATCTTTCTTTTGCCCACATTCACACACTTTTCATTTCTCTCTTTCTTTCTTTTGCCCATATTCACACACTTCTCTTTTCTGTCTGTCTTTCTTTTGCCCACATACACACACTTCTATTTTCACTCTTTCTTTCTTTTGTCCACATTCACACACTTCTCATTTCTCTCTTTCTTTTGCCCACATTCACACACTTCTCTTTTCTCTCTATCTTTCTTTTGCCCACAATCACACACTTCCTTTTTCTCTTTTTCTTTTGCCCACATTCACACACTTCTCTTTTCTCTATTTCTTTCTTTTGCCCACATTCACACACTTCTCTTTTCTGTCCGTCTTTCTTTTGCCCACATTCACACACTTCTCTTTTCTCTCTATCTTTCTTTTGCCCAGAATCACACACTTCTCTTTTCTCTCTTTGTTTTGCCCACATTCACACACTTCTCTTTTCTGTCTTTCTTTTGCCCACATTCACACACTTCTCTTTTCTCTCAGTCTTTCTTTTACCCACATTCACACTCTTCTCTTTTCTGTCTGTCTTTCTTTGCCAACATTCACACACTTATCTTTTCTCTCTGTCTTTCTTTTGCCCATTCACACACTTCTCTTTTCTCTCTTTCTTTTGCCCACATACACACACTTCTTTTTTCTCTCTTTCTTTTGCCCACATACACACACTTCTCTTTTCTCTTTGTCTTTCTTTTGCCCACATTCACACACTTCTCTTTTCTCTCTTTCTTTCTTTTGCCCACATTCACACACTTCTCTTTTCTTTCTTTCTTTTGCCCACATTCACACACTTCTCTTTTCTGTCTTTCTTTTGCCCACATTCAGAGACTTCTCTTTTCTCTCTTTCTTTCTTTTGCCCACATTCACACACTTTTCATTTCTCTCTTTCTTTCTTTTGCCCATATTCACACACTTCTCTTTTCTGTCTGTCTTTCTTTTGCCCATATTCACACACTTCTTTTTTCTCTCTGTCTTTCTTTTGCCCACATACACACACTTCTATTTTCACTCTTTCTTTCTTTTGTCCACATTCACACACTTCTCTATTCTCTCTTTCTTTCTTTTGCCCACAATCACACACTTCTCTTTTCTCTCTTTGTTTTAGCCACATTCACACACTTCTCTTTTTGTCTTTCTTTTGCCCACATTCACACTCTTCTCTTTTCTCCCCATCTTTCTTTTGTCCAGAATCACACACTTCTCTTTTCTCTCATTCTTTTACCCACATACACACACTTCTCTTTTCTCCCTTTCTTTCTTTTGCCCACATTCACACACTTCTCTTTTCTCTCTTTCTTTCTTTTGCCCACATTAACACACTTCTCATTTCTCTCTTTCTTTCTTTTGCCCATATTCACACAGTTCTCTTTTCGGTCTGTCTTTCTTTTGCCCACATTCACACACTTCTATTTTCACTCTTTCTTTCTTTTGCCCACATTCACAGACTTCACTTTTCTCTCTTTCTTTTTCCCACATTCACACACTTCTCTTTCCTCTGTGTCTTTCTTTTGCCCACATTCACACACTTCTCTTTTCTCTCTTTCTTTCTTTTACCCACATTCACAGACTTCTTTTTTCTCTCTATCTTTCTTTTGCCCACATTCACACACTTCTCTATTCTCTCTTTCTTTCTTTTGCGCACATTCACACACTTCTCTATTTTCTCTTTCTTTCTTTTGCCCACATTCACACACTTCTCTTTTCTCTCTGTCTTTCTTTTGCGCACATTCACACACTTCTCTTTTCTCTCTGTCTTTCTTTTGCCCACATTTACAAACGTCTCTTTTCTGTCTGTCTTTCTTTTGCCCACATTCACACACTTTTCATTTCTCTCTTTGATTTGCCCACATTCACACACTTCTCTTTTCTGTCTTTCTTTTGCCCACATTCAGAGACTTCTCTTTTCTCTCTTTCTTTCTTTTACCCACATTCACAGACTTCTTTGTTCTCTCTTTCTTTCTTTTGCCCACATTCACACACTTCTCTTTTCTCTCTGTCTTTCTTTTGCCCACATTTACACACTTCTCTTTTCTCTCTGTCTTTCTTTTGCCCACATTCACACACTTCTCTTTTCTCTCTTTCTTTCTTTTACCCACATTCACAGACTTCTTTTTTTTGTTTGTCTTTCTTTTGCCCACATTCACACACTTCTCTATTCTCTCTTTCTTTCTTTTGCGCACATTCACACACTTCTCTATTGTCTCTTTCTTTCTTTTGCCCACATTCACACACTTCTCTTTTCTCTCTGTCTTTCTTTTGCCCACATTCACACACTCCTCTATTCTCTCTTTCTTTCTTTTGCCCACATTCACACACTTATCTTTTCTCTCTTTCTTTCTTTTGCCCACTTTCACACACTTCTCTTTTCTGTCTGTCTTTCTTTGCCCACATTCAAACACTTCTCTTTTCTCTCTGTCTTTCTTTTGCCCACTGTCACACACTTCTCTTTTCTCTCTTTCTTTTGCCCATATTCACACACTTCTCTTTTCTCTCTTTCTTTCTTTTGCCCACATTCACACACTTATCCTTTCTCTCTGTCTTTCTTTTGCCCACATTCACACACTTATCTTTTCTGTCTTTCTTTCTTTTGCCCACATTCACACACTTTGCTTTTCTCTCTATCTTTCTTTTGCCCAGAATCACACACTTCTCTTTTCCCTCTATCTTTCTTTTGGCCACATACACACACTTCTCTTTTCTCTCTTTTTTTTGCCCACATTCACACACTTCTCTTTTCTCTCTGTCTTTCTTTTGCCCACATTCACACACTCCTCTATTCTCTCTTTCTTTCTTTTGCCCACATTCACACACTTATCTTTTCTCTCTTTCTTTCTTTTGCCCACATTCACACTCTTCTCTCTTCTGTCTGTCTTTCTTTTGCCCACATTCACACACTTCTCTTTTCTCTCAGTCTTTCTTTGCCCACATTCACACACTTCTCTTTTCTCTCTGTCTTTCTTTTGCCCAGTCACACACTTCTCTTTTCTCTCTGTCTTTCTTTTGCCCACATTCACACACTTCTCTATTCTCTCTTTCTTTCTTTTGCCCACAATCACACACTTCTCTTTTCTCTCTTTGTTTTTTCCCACATTCACACACTTCTCTTTTCTCTCAGTCTTTCTTTGCCCACATTCACACACTTCTCTTTTCTCTCTGTCTTTCTTTTGCCCAGTCACACACTTCTCTTTTCTCTCTGTCTTTCTTTTGCCCACATTCACACACTTCTCTATTCTCTCTTTCTTTCTTTTGCCCACAATCACACACTTCTCTTTTCTCTCTTTGTTTTTTCCCACATTCACACACTTCTCTTTTTGTCTTTCTTTTGCCCACATTCACACTCTTCTCTTTTCTCCCTATCTTTCTTTTGTCCAGAATCACACACTTCTCTTTTCTCTCTTACTTTTACCCACACACACACACTTCTCTTTTCTCTCTTTCTTTCTTTTACCCACATACACACACTTCTCTTTTCTCCCTTTCTTTCTTTTGCCCACATTCACACACTTCTCTTTTCTCTCTTTCTTTCTTTTGCCCACATTAACACACTTCTCATTTCTCTCTTTCTTTCTTTTGCCCATATTCACACACTTCTCTTTGCGGTCTGTCTTTCTTTTGCCCACATTCACACACTTCTATTTTCACTCTTTCTTTCTTTTGTCCACATTCACAGACTTCACTTTTCTCTCTTTCTTTTTCCCACATTCACACACTTCTCTTTTCTCTCTATCTTTCTTTTGCCCACAATCATACACTTCTCTTTACTCTTTTTCTTTTGCCCACATTCACACACTTCTCTTTTCTCTCTTTGTTTTGCCCACATTCACACACTTCTTATTTCTCTCTTTCTTTTGCCCTCATTCATTCTTCTTCACTTTTCTCTCTCTTTCCCTTGTCCACATTCCTTCATTATTCTATTTTTTCCCTCTTATTCATTTGCCCACATCATACATTCTTCTCTTTTCTTTCGCACACTGTTCTGACCAAATTAATGCTTACGAAATAACAAAAGCAGTATTTGCAGATAATTGGTTGTTTAAACAGAAGGGGATCACACCATTTGCGAGTTACACTATTCTCCCGAGACATAATCCCCAACCAAGTATCCTCAATCAACTCATTTGAGGGAGGACGCTACAACACTGACATCCATTCACTCTTCTCTTTTCTCTCTCTCTCTCTTTCTTTTCTCCATATTCAACCCTTCATCTCTATTCTCCCAGTCCTTCCGATGCACTCGTTCTTTCATTCTTCTCTATTCCCCCTCTCTTTCTCTTGCTCTCTTTTTTTCTTCTCTTTTCACTACGTCTTTCTTTTTCCCACATGCATTCCTTCTTCTCTTTTTACCCCTCTCTTTCTTTTGCCCACTTTTATTCTCTTTTCTCTTCGTGTTTTTTGCCTCCACATTATTTCTTGTTCTCTTATGTCTTCGTCTTTGTTTCTTTCTTCTCTTTTCTTCTGTCTTTCACTTTTCTCTTTCTTTAATCCATTATGCTTGGTCTTATCAGTGGAAATTACCAAACTATCTACCCCTAATAGAAAGGCCTGACCCTAACTGACCTCATTCACATCTTTTCTTTCTTATGAAAACTATGAAGCAACTTCAGCCAATTGAAGGGGGTTAGTTTTGTCAAATCCCGTCAGAGGACATCGTCTCTGCAGTGATGTTGAACGGATTAGTTCGCATTCTGTAAAATAAATATAGACAGCAAAAATGATGATTTCTATTAAGGTAGTGACGTGGGTTTTGGAAAACAGATGTCAGCCATGATATGGACAATGCTTTTCGTATCGATTAAATCTAAAATTCTCCATACATAAAAAATTTATATTTTCACATCCATTCGCGCACTTATAAATATATATCATCATTCATGTGCTATACCCCTTCAAGAAGTAATTGATCGTGGCTCTCCACAATTTCTTGCCCCTTCATTTTACTTCTAAGCAAGGTTTGAATTTAAATATTTATGCTTTATAATACAAATCTGTGTGTGTGCGTCGGCGTGTGTTATGAATATAGCTATATTGATATAAACAAGGTCTATCAACTTATTAACCATTAGCTGACTTTTTATTTAATACTAGCAGCATGGCACGGCGTTGCCCGTGCTTGATTCAAAAATCGTACGACTCATACAGCAATCGCTATCATTTGGCTTAAAATATTTTTGCCCTTCCTTGCCTTTAAAGGAGTGCCCTTTGCCGTGCTGATGTTGCTACATGCCTTACTACTTGCCTATCTCACACTGCGAATTTTTTCTAAGCTCTATACTAAACATTAAATCTGTTACCAAAAAAGAACTAAACAAAATGAACACAAAACGATCAGCTTTAAAAAAGGACTCGTAATTGGAAAAACCGAATGAAAAAAGAATGTTAACAACAAATACTTTTTCACACCTAACCCAGTTCTGAGGAATCAGAATCAACGTTGAGTTTAAGCAAGCGAATGAGCCAATTGGAGTAAAGTGCTATGCAGATTTAAATTTTTCCCATTTGTGACGAGTGCAGGTATCGATTTTTTGCATGCTAGCATGCTAGTTAACATTCGTGTCAGTCAGCTGTTGGCTCTTACGCTGGCCAATAGAATCTTCCTGTCAATCTTCTTATTTGTGGCAGCCAGCTATAGGCTCTCACTCCAGCCAATCGAAAATGGCCGCAAACTACATGAAAACTGCCGTAGAAGCATGAAAAATCGATTTTTCCCACTATTGATTGGAGTTGGGAAATGCAAAGTCGGTCTTGGGCTTCCCGCTAATGTGCATGTAAATTTTGGTGCAAATCCGTCGAAATTTGTGTCCGTGCGTTCGTTACACACACATCCTGCCTTTCATAGATAGAGATTTTTACTGTATAATGTGTAATCTATATGATTGATATTCACCAATAAATTACGTGCATTGTCAAACAAGGAGATTAGAGTGTAAAATAAATATTTGTTGTTTAAAATAAATGCTTTTTGCATCATGGGGCTGATTGATGTATCTATGGAAACGGTCATTTACAATTTCCCCATCATATTTCTTCTGATATTGAACTGCTCAAAATTAAAGACAGCTGTGTGCGTCATAGAAAACTTTCTTTCTAAGTTGTATTTACATTGAACGAAGTCGAGTTGTATATGATAGAAATTAGAACGTTTTAGACACACACGCATACACACACATATATATATATACATAAATAGTAGGTCTATATATATAAATTTTAGGTCTCTCTCTCTCTATCTCTCTCTCTCTCTATATATATATATATATACATATTAGGTTGGTGCAAAAATAATGACGTTTTCTCACATAGTAACATATGTGAGAAAACGTCATTATTACGTCATTATTTTTGCACCAACCTAATGTATATATATATTAGGTTGTTGCAAAAATAATGACGTAATAATGCCGTTTTTTGACGTATTTTTAACGTCAAAAAACGACATTATTACGTCATTATTTTTGTCCCAACCTAATAGTAGATCTTTACTAGATTAAATATCCTTTCAATTTTTTTCATATGTGTAGGTTAAATTTGTAACCTGTCGGTGATATTACTTGCTTGGTCTAGTTATTCTTGATTACATATAAGATCTATTATAAATCCCCTCGATTTTTAGTTGCTCTCATCTTCTCTTTTCTTGTATACATAAGGTTAGTAATGCAAAGCAGGCGGAAAATTTTCGCATATACATCGGCAGTATGAATTGGCTGGATTTTAAGTTTAGATCATATCGTTTTTTATTGTCCGTAGTGTCACCACAAATGTATACACACGTTTCTGGTGTCTGTTTTTTTAATTTTAATTTCAGGTCAGCGAATCGGTAGCGAATTAGTCATCGAAAAATAATTCATATTTATGTGTATCTCACTCATTTAAACCATTATTTAACTCCTCCCTTTAAAACTTCTCTCTGTTGAATTTTAATCCCCACCTTCACTTTTAGGCCTTCCCGTTCTTTCTTCTGTTACACCCCCTCCCTAGAGCTTTCATACATCTCCCTCTCACGCTTGTTTCCCACTCCCACACATACACTTTCACTAAAATTTTATTTTTTATACCCGGAGTTATATTTTCCGATTTCTTTTTGAATTTGTAGGTTTGATGAATTGGATTGTGATTACGATTCCAATGTAATAAATTATAACCATGGAATATTAGTGTTTGAGCCTTTTATATTATATATATATATATATATATATATATATATATATATATATATATATATATATGTGTGTGTGTGTGAGGAAGCAAAATATTTTTAGACGTGATGTTTTTCTCGTCTGAGTTCATCCTTCAAATCTACAAATCTAACACTCGTCCATCCATGGAATACTGTTGCCATATATGGTCTGTTGCCCCCGCTGTTCATCTCGAGGTCCGCCGAAAAAATCCAGAGACGGATATGCAATGTGATAGGTCCTGATCTGGCATCTCGTCTATAATCACTTTCTCACATACGTTCTGTAGCTTCCATCTGTCTATTCAACAAATATTTTCATGACATCTGTTCTGACGGGCTACTTTCGCTGGTAACCCAACTTAATTTTAAGCGTGTTATTAGGTTGGTGCAAAAATAATGTCGTTTTTCTCACATAAAGTTGAACGTTAAAACGACATTATTTTTGCACCAACCTAATACTAGGTTGCCATCTCACTCCCACCCTTTCACTGTCGAAATGGTTAAATGGAACCGCCTCTTCTAGTCCAACATCTTCTTCTCTCGCATTTACCGCCAGTGGAACTCTCTTCCTCCTACTTGCCTCCTTGATAACTATAATCTTCAAATATTCAAATGCAATGTCAATCGACATCTTCTGATGCCTTGATCTTGATCCCCGTCCTTCTCTTTATCCTTTCCTCGAACACTCTTTTTTACTCTTGCTATCACTCTCTGTAACCCCTTGCGTGCTAATGGCACTCACGCCTTGCGTGGGGTGAAATGCTTAAAAAAAAACATGTCTCTTTTACATCAAACATTCTTCTCTCTCTCTTCTCCATTTTCACGTTTCAGTCTTTTTCTATATATTAATTGCATGCATGAAACTTACACATACAGGGGGCCGGCACTATTTTGGGGACACTTTGAAAAGTGTGCTTAAAAGTGTTTTTGAGCTTTTGTGTCGATGAGTAGGTAGTTCAGCAGTAACTGTCCATTAATGGTATGAACATTGATTGATGGGTTTGTCTTTGGTTTTATGTTTTCTTTATTTTTACTTCAACTTAGGCGACATTATTTTTCGAACAGCACACAAATTCCGGGTTTTTTAATGATTTAGTTGTCGAACGTCTACAATATGCAAATTTTCTGCAGGTAAATTGTACCCTGACATTACATTTGAGTATCTTTACCATTCACTGCGAAAACGTATTAAAATCCTGAAGAAGAATGCATTCAAAAGAAGTCATCAGTTTGGTCGAAAAGAAAAGAGAAGACGGGCTCAGCATCCGAAAGATCGCCGCTGAGATGAAGCTACCGAAGTCAACAGTTGAATACATGCTAAGTACAGACTATGAGCGGAAGAAGAAGAGAGGACGGAAAAAAAACAATTTCCAAGAGAACAGAAAGAAGAATGAAGAGGAGTGTTACGAGGTTGTTATCATCTGAAGAAAAGGTGACAGCGAAGAAAGTAAAGGAGAAGTGTGAACTTGACGTCAGTGTTCGAACTGTACAAAGAAAGCTACAAGAAATTGGACTTAAGTATGCTAAAATTAAGAAAAGAATTACACTAACGAGAAAACACAAAGAGGCAAGGCTGGGAAGCGCCAAAAGATGGATAACAAACCATGTCGACTTCAAGAATGTGATATTTACTGATGAAAAACGTTTTAAGTTTGATGTACCTGACGGGTGGTGTACATGGTCGAGAAAAGGTGAATCTGTTATTCTCAACAAGAGACAGATGGGAAGAGGAGGAGGAGTCATGGTTTGGGGTATTGTATTTCCGAATGGAAACTTGTGGCTCGAGTGGTTAAAAGGACGTCAAAATAGCTTGAGCTACAGAGAACTTTTGGAAAAGAGAGCCCTACCACTCATAGAAAAAGAAATGGGAAGTAATTTTATTTTGTAGCAAGATAACTGCAGCATCCATGTGGCCAAATCAGTGAAAATTGGATGTGTGAAGCAAATATAACTACTCTGGAATGGCTTGCAAGTCCAGACTTAAATTTAATTAAAAACATATGGGAAATGCTTGCAGAGCTTGTTTACGACGGGCCAGAAATAACCAGAGAGGTTGAACTGTGGCAGCGCATACAAGATGCTAAAAATAGACTGTTAGAAACACAAAGAGACGTTATTATCAATATGTACGAACATTATGAAGATAGACTAATAGAAATCATTGAAAAAAAGGGTGCTGCCATAAACATTTAAATTGTTCCTGCAATGTCCGAAAAATAATGTCGCCTGTGTAATGTGAAAATTTGTAAAAAAAATAAAAATACTTCTAATCTGAATTCTGCTTTTCCATTTGTAGTATTGAAACAGTTTTTAAATGTTATTGCCATTACACTAAAACAGTACAGACTGCCTGTGCTACCTAAAACTTGAAAAAATAAAGCGTCTGAAAAATAGTGTCGGCCCCCTATATAACTTACGACTCAATTTTTTTTCTTTCATTTTATTTCCCCTCAATCTCAGACCATCCACACAGGCAGAAATATAGGCTTTTCTGTTGAATTTGACACCCACTTTTAGAAATGTGTTTGAAAACAGAAGTAAGTAAGGAAATAATTTTAAGCATTGTTCAACTAGAAACCTGTTGTACATTTCAGTGTTTTTGTTTCCCATTATCTCCGGGACTTTTGTTGCTACTTTTATAATAAAAAGGCAGAATATCAAAAATTAAAAACAATAAAGCGAAAACAAAGGCAAACAAGTTTTAATGACAAAAACATAAAAAAGCATAAATTATCAATAGAACAAAATTAATACCGGAAATATTTAAAAGTGTAAACAATAATTTTTCAGTAGGAAGCGTTAGATATAAATTGAGAAAAATTTGAGAATACAGGATTGATTTATGATGTATTGACCAGTCATATTGCAACTAAAATAATAACTGACCACTGATAAAATGAAAATTGACTAATTACTAATAAAATAATAACTAAAAGCATTTTCGAGAAATAGATTACTCTTTATCTTTCCAGAGTTAAGATTATAGTTAGGGCAATGATTCCCAACGTGGGACGCATGCCCACCAGTTGAGCATGGTGATATTTTGATGGCTCATGCGTACGAAGTTCACCCTTCGGCTTACTATAACAACAGAATAAGGGGGAGATTCGAGAATGAGTTATTAACAGTTTTCCATTAAGCTCAAATTTCATTTTGCATTATTATTTCTTGATTAAAATGATCAAAGTATATTACAGAATAACATTTCATTCAAATATTTTATATTTCTGCCTTTATATGTTTTCAAACTATATATATTTAATTATCTATTTGTTTTTGCCATTTTTCTCTTTCATGCATGCCATGGTATTTGGAGGCTTGGTTACAGACCAAGTTAATGGCCTTTTAAGCTTCCTTCACGTGAATTGTAGTAAAATTTTGAATATGTAAGAATTATATAGTATACATACATAAAAGATATTTTGCGTGTATGTACATGTGTAATTGACATACAGGGTATTTCCCTACACTCGCGTGTCTCGGACAACAAAGGAGAGGGCGTGATGCATGTTGCTGGAAGAGCCAATGCTTTGTCGGCCAATCAGCGCGTGAGAGCATTCAGTTTACTTCCTTCACGTGAATTGTGCAGTGAAATTTTAAATATGTAAGAATTAATTAAGAACCTGGCAAGCAAGTTTATAGCCCAATGATTCCCAACGTGGGGCATGGTAATGTTTTGGTGGAGTATGCGTAGAATGTGCCGAAGCTTACTATACCAACAGAATAAGGGGGCAATTCGAAAATGAGTTATTAACAGTGAATTGTTTTCTAGTGAACTCAAATTTCATTTTGCATTATTATTTCATGATTTAAATGATCAAAGTATATTACAGAATAACATTTCATTCAAATATCTTATATTTCTGCCTTTCTGTACTTTATTATAAGTTTTGAAACTACATATATATATTAACTGTCTTTTTTTGTGTTTTTTTTTTTTTAATTTTTTTCTTTCATGGACGCCATGGTCTTTGGAGGCTTCTTTAGAGACCAAGTTAATGGCCTTTTATTCTTCCTTTACATGAATTACAGTAAAATTTTGGATATGTAAGAATTATATATTCCAGTGGGGGGGGGGGGTGACCAGAATTTTAGAAATACCAACGTGGGGTATGGCCCCAAATCGGTTGGAAAACAATAGGTGAGGGTTAGCTTGTTTTATCGTTTAACCACTGGCGACGGTGGTACAGGAATTTGAGATCTTGAACCCACATACAGACACATGTATATCCACATTTAACAGCAATGATGCGTACATGTATTTAAATAAATAGGTTTGTGTGTATGTAATATGTGTGCGCGCGCATGCCCGTGTGTGTTTGATTAAAGTTCATACTCAAGAATGTTTTATTCTTCAGTTAACTTTTCTTTTTACATACAAAAGAACAGATGCCTATATCAAATGAATATCCGTATTATCCAAACGTTTGTTGTCAAGCACTTTCAAGCATGATCCAACTAGGCTATTATCGAGGTCAATGAAAACTATAAGCATTAGTAATTTTTTTAAAATGATTTTCAGATTATTGAAGCCCTTATAATGAAAGCAAGAAACCTAATTATGAGTATCTTCAATTTTGGAAGTTTGATTCCAAGGTTGTTATAACCCGGTAAAGAATGTTGCTTGTATATTATTTAAAGCAGTGGTCGGAAAACCTACGGCACGCGTGCCACATGCCAAGTAATTTCCAATGGCACGCAGCCGCAAATGACATCACGAAGTCCAAACCAACAACTACTACAACGCAAAGAAGACATTTAGCTGTTTCAATTTTAATATATACTAAAGTCTATAGACTATATATTGCTATATAAAATTTTTGTGATGCCAACGAATACTCGTTGTCACTTTCATAATGCTCGTTGTAGTAGAGACTTTGTAATCGCAGATACAACTTATAGTACGCCGTTGAACAATACTAGTGTCAGACGCCTTCGAATATCACTCGTACTAATAGTACTTGCTCGATAATACTCGCTCGATAATACTCGCTCGTATAGTGATTCGAATAGAGAAATAGTAGAGTGAATAGAGTAGAGAATAGCGGTCCGTATAGTAATAGAGGATAGACTAGAAATAGCAATTTGAATAGTAATAGAGAATAGACTAGGAATGGTGATCAATTAGGCGTCATGCGACTACCTACTTTTGCGTTTCCTCTATGGTCACGTTGTCTACTTAATTCAATAATGGGATCGCTTTTGTTTGTTCTCTGGCGATCTATGTTCAAACTCACGTGTCGGCAGCGACACTTTATTCCTGTATAGCAAAAATCTATTGTAGAACAGGTATAAAATATGTATGTTATTGGTACACTGAATGATTTTAAAAGTCGGCACATAGTAAAACGTTGCTGACCCCTGGGTTAAACCATTCCGTATCGAGGAGTACTTTATAAGTAAAAAACTAACCGCGTGGAAGAAAGAATCTCTCTCTCTCTCTCTCTCTCTCTCTCGTGATTATTTTTACCTGATATACAGTCCAATATAATAAGGGAATGGGTAAATTAACTTCATTTAAAATCCGCCAAGCAATTTTCAATGACACATAACCTCAAATAACATCACAAAGTCCAAACCAACAACTACTACAACGCAAAGAAGATATTTAGCTGTTTCAATTTTAATATATACTAAAGTATATATACTATATATTACTATATAGAATCTATTGTAGAACAGGTATATTCACCTTGACTTGTATAAAAATACGTATGCTGTTGGCACACTAAATGATTTTAAAAGTCTAAGTCGGCACATAGTTAGCAAAAGTTACCGACCCTGGTGTTTTTACATTCAGTATTGTCCGTTAGGTGGCACGGTGATGTAATGGATAGCGGCTTGAAGGAATCGAGTTCGAATTCCAGTCGTTTCCATTACTTTCACTTACGTGCTAATACAACTCATCTCCCCACCAGCTATGGGTAAATAGCAGGTCAGATCGGGTTCCATAGTCTTGGATGGCAACTGGTCTACCTCAGAAAGAAATGACAACCTACTGCGGGAAAAAAATCTGCCTCGTCAGTCATGTATCGAAAGTCACGTATCGCGTATCGCGTAAGCGTTTATCACGCATGGTACATAACTGACTGATTGTCCACCAAGTCTAAAATATGTTTATGTATTCTGCAACTTCTGCAGAATTAGGCAAATATTTATTTTCCTCAGGTCAGCAATCCTTGAATAGCGAATTGGCTAAAAATTTGTAAAACTAATAATACATTTTGCTTTTCAAACTAGTGACAGAAAGAGACCTTGAGGTCAATTTATAGAAATATTTCAAAATTGACTGAGATTCCAGGGCATGAGCTTTCTGTAAATTACAAAATTATCACTTTGGATATTATCAAAATTATGATTTCCATTACGACAAAATTTTGGGAATATCAAGCATTTACTTGCATCTTTTTAAATACTTGTATCTATAAAAAGAACGTTAAACATAAAAAATGTCTTTAATATATATATATATATATATATATATATATATATATATATATATATATATATATATATATATTAGGTTGGTGCAAAAATAATGACGTAATAATGTCGTTTTTTGACGTATTTTTAACGTCAGAAAACGACATTATTACGTCATTATTTTTTGCACCAACCTAATATATGAATTAAATCGAATATGGAGAAAAGAGGCCTAGATTTCATAATTGGATTTGGATATAAAACTGAAAGTTTTACAGGACGACAAATGAAAGATTAAGCTTTCTTATTTATTGCATTATTATTTGTTATAACTGATATTTAAAAGTATTTTATGCTTTTTTATCGTTTTCCCCGAACTCGATAATGTTCAGACATATGATGCGTTCTTTTATACAAAGACAAACGACAATAAGTAAAAATTAAACAAAAAATTCCTCGTTTCATGAATGACATTTGCCAACAGAGAAGATATATATGCGTGTGAATTTATTTATACGTGTGTATGTTTGGGCGCGTGGCCGAGTGATTAGAACGTTCCCTTTCTGACCTAGGTTCGAATCTCACTACCGTTGGTTTGTTATTGGCTTGGAGGGAGGCAATCCCAGCGTGCGGCACCTTTGAAAAATGTCTGAAAATCATACGACACATTGGGTAGACGGAACACTTAGGGACCGTCGATAGCTGTGCTAGCACGAAGTTACAAGTCATCGTGACCGAGGGTTTGAGTGTACTGATGTTGTTCAGATTGTTGATCATGCTAGATAACACACTCTCTGCCAGAAACTGTAACTAAGGTCTGCTCAGCATAGTTGCAATATAAACTACAGGTTGGCTCTTTGGGTGTTGAACAAACACAAATGTGCCTGAGAGAGCGCCTGATTTCTGATGAGTACACATTTCTTTCCGGGTCCCACCCAGAGACCTAAGGTTAGAAATGACATCATGATATTTTTCACTGACACAAACAAAAAAAAAAGAAAATATTTTACATAGACAAAGCCCTTCGTAAGGTGTGGGCTTTACTCGTGAAAATATCTTTTTGTTTTTCTTTAAGGCATGGGCTTCCAGGAATCCCTTCAATTAGTTTACTGGAATCTTTTCAAACCAATCCGAGGGCTCCAACTACAACGGGGATTGTTGATGTTCCCATGAGCCACATTTTTGAGATTTCGATTTCAAGGTCCTTGCATTTTGATAGCTTTTTGAAGATCTTCAAAAATTCATTGCAGTCCACAGGGACTGCCATATCAATACGGAGGCATTTTTTTTTTGTTGTTATTATTATTATCTTTATTTCATTTTCTTTGATTTTTCATGTGTAACCATTTCTTTCCGGATCCCGCCCATGGACCTAAAGTTAGAAATGTCATCATGACATTTTCCACAAGAGAAAAAACAAAAAATTCACATAGACAAAACCCTTCGTAAGGTGTGGGCTGTACTCGTGAGAACAATTTTTTTTTTATTTCTTTAAGGCATGGGCTTCCAGGAATCCCTTCAATTAGTCTATTGGAATCTTTTCCAACAAATCCGACGGCTCCAAATACAAAGGGAATTGTTGATGTTCCCTTGTGCCACATTTTTGAGATTTCGATTTCAATTATTATTATTATTATTATTATTATTATTATTATTATTATTATTATTTGCTTAAATTATTATTATTATTATTATTATTATTATTATTATTATTTGTTTAAATTACTACTATTATTATTATTATTTGTTTAAATTATTATTATTATCACCATTACTATTATTATTATTAGTAGTAGTAGTAGTATTTGTTTAAATAAAGAAAAAAAAGATTCCCACCTGCTTTCATGCAGACATCAATGATAATAAAATCAAAATTCCCTTATTTCGGTATGACGCCACCTGGTGAGAATCATTATCTCAAATGAAGATAACTCTTATCAAACTAGTGGCGTCACTCAACTGGTTGATCAGTTAGCCGTCAGATTACGGATAAAGGACTGCCAAAGTGAATTAGCGTCGTTGGGTGTTGCCCGATACTTGAATTGTGACCCCACCTCCTCCTCCTCACGATTGCGGAAGCATGATCTTTTCACGAACGTTGTGTAGTTCCGCACGATTTCGTCTACCAAGCCATCATATATATTTGGATTATTTTGACGCGGATCATGACCTTTGAGCCTTGCCTCCTTACTATGCGGAAAGAAGGGTAGATGGGGCGATTCTAACTGCAGAACTCTCGGCTGGCGTTCGAATTAAAGGTGGCTTTGGTCAATGACACTGTTATGGAGTTGGTGGGGATGGAATGTCTTAATGGAGAAAATATCAGCAACTAGCATCCTATAAACTGTGGGATTTTCTTACCTCCGCTCCTGTGTTATTTATGGCTAAATACCGAAAACAAATATTGCCAAACTTCGCCCGTCTTAATAATTCAGGTAATAATTATGAATTAAGCGAAAGCTGTCAAAAATGCTATTTTATGTATTGTCAATAACTCGTCAAAATAAATTAATGGTAACAGTGTTCATCTTTAAAAGTTTTCAGCAATATCAACAGGTTCGTTTAAATTTATTTTTTCAGACACTCTCATTTTCTTGAAAGGAAGATTTTTTTTTTAGGAGAGCGAGAGTTGCTTTGTTGAGCAATTCTGTTATTAAATGGATGTGTAAGCTCCATCAAATAAATATTGTATATCAATCAACAAAATTCTAAAAGCAGTGCGTAGGACGTCTGATTGTATGTTTGGATGTATACAACTTTACAATTGTCACATTATTAACACATTTGTAAACATGTAAAATAATCATTCATTTTCTTTCCTTTTACGTCTGAATTCGTTATTTCACTTCGATATTTTGATTACTTTTTAATTTCAGCATTTTCTTTGTATTATCCTCATTTTGCTTGTTACTCTCCTTACATTTCTTCACTTTTTTCAGCTGCTTCTTCTTCCTCGTTCCTTCTCCTTTTCATTCTTCTTTTCAGTATATTTATTTTTTGGCAGCTCCTTCCTACACGTTCCTCCCCCTATGTATTCTTCTTTTCATTCACTTTTTCTTCGGTTGCTTCTTCTTCTTCCTGGTTCCTTCCACTTTGTATTCTTTTTCCCTTTCTCCTTATCTTCGGCTGTTTCTTCTTCCACGTTCCTCCCCCTTTGTATTCATCTTTTCATTTCCTTTTTCTTCGGCTGTTCCTTCTTCCTCATTCCTCCCTCTTTTGTATTCATATTTTCATTTCCTTTTTCTTCGGCAGTTCCTTCTCCACGTTCCTCCCCCTTTGCAATCATATTTTCATTTCCTTTTTCTTCGGCTCTTCCTTCTTCCCCGTTCCTTCCCCTTTGTATTCATATTTTCATTTCCTTTTTCTTCCGCTGTTCCTTCATCCACGTTCCTCCCCCTTTGTATTCATATTTTCATTTCCTTTTTCTTCGGCTGTTCCTTCTTCCACGTTCCTCCCCCTTTGTATTCATATTTTCATTTCCTTTTTCTTCGGCTCTTCCTTCTTTCACGTTCCTCCCCCTTTGTATTCATATTTTCATTTCCTTTTTCTTCGGCTGTTCCTTCTTCCACGTTCGTCCCCCTTTGTAATCATATTTTCATTTCCTTTTTCTTCGGCTCTTCCTTCTTCCCCGTTCCTTCCCCTTTGTATTCATATTTTCATTTCCTTTTTCTTCGGCTGTTCCTTCTTCCACGTTCCTCCCCTGTTATGATGTTGATTTGGGGTTAGTAGAGACAAACGCCAAATAACACGTAACAATAAAAGGGGTTTTAATAGACTGGTAAAAAGGTACAGAAATCGCCTGAGTAGTCAATAACTAGCTCAGCTAAGATCTTCTCTGTCTCTCGGTCTCGGTATTTATCAATCCACCCACGAGGATCGAATGTGGCACAAGGCCGTTTTAATGTGGGTATCACCGAGCCCGTAGGCTCGGCCAAAAATATGGCCTTTCTGAACCCGCCTAGACGGGTTCAGGCCCTGTCAACCTCCCCGGACGAAACCTTGCCCTTCGGCAAAGCCTCGTCCGGGCTCCCCTCTGTTAATGCAGAGAGTTCGACAGTCGCCGAGAGTCTGTCTCTCGGTCTCTCTCATGTCAACTCACACACCACTATTTAAAGTCTTTGTTCACAGACGCAGATAAGTTCATCTTCAAGAGGGGTGGTAGGTTTCCGACATAACATCCCCCTTTGTATTCTTCTTTTCAATCTCTTTTTCCTCAGCTGCTTCTAAGATTAGTTTTTCTTCGTCATTGTTATAAACTGATTTTTTCAAAAGGTTATCCGCATTTTGCTTGTTACTCTCCTTACATTTTGGCCTAATATAATTTTGAGCCGAACATATTAATTTCTCGAACCGTGTAGTCCTTTTTTCTTCTGTTTACAGTGCCGTTAAATTCTCTTATTTCAACTTTTGATAATCTTATTGTTATGGTCCTGTTCCTTGTACCACGGTGATAGTCCAAGGTAGAACCAATAAAGAAGAACTCGAGCACGGATATGGAATAACACAGATACATTACAAACAGGAATATATACAGAGAAGTAGAAAATGTTAGTACGAACAATCATTTTTAGTAGTAATTTTCTGAACACAACTCTGTTTCGGACTGCCTCTGACTCGACTGACTAACTCCTGACGGACTTCACTCCAGACTTCAGACTGAACCATCTCCCCGCTTCCTCTTGAGGCGCAGTATTTATTACGTATGGAATAGTCCTTTATGTTATTATGGGTAAGGTCCCATAACAGTTATCTATGTGACTTTCGTTCACTGATGTAGATTATATGAATTTTCTTTGGCTGAACCAAAGCTTGATCTCACAATCCTAAGCTTAGATCTGTTTCGCTGCTACCCTCTGTTACACGATGAAAATTTGTGTCCTCTGCGCCAGTCGAATGAGCAGAAGGAACATTTGAAGCGCACATTCATTCGGAAGAAATAACTGCTACCAAATATTCCCTAGAATGAACACGAACAATCAAAGAAAGCATTCAGTTAAAAATTCTCAGAATGCTACCGAATGCAAAAGTGAACAGAAAAGCAGTGGAGAGTAGAAAGGACAAATCATTGTTACAATAACAACTAAGATGATGTGAACGGCTAGAATAAATCAGTTTATCATTGTTTACTATTGTTATGGGACCTTACCCATAACATAATGAACTATTCCATACGTAATAAATACTGCACCTCAAGAGGAAGCAGGGACTTCAGTCCGAAGTAACTTGGCGAATTTCGCCATTTTGAGAAATTTGGATCGTTTCTCGGCCTTTGGCTGAGATTTGATTACGGCTACGACAAGTTTGGACCGGCCTGGACAAGCTAGGACAAGCTATGACCAGCTTTGACTAAGCTCTGACCAGCTTGGGCATGCTATGACCAGTTTGGGACCAGTGGCCCTAGAGTGGAAACGCTCGGGTTTCCCACGTTAAACCGACCTTGTGTCACATCCTGACCCCCGTGGGAGTCAAGTAAATACCACTTCAGTCCGAAGTCAGGCGACCGGCCTATCGGCTGATCGGTTGAACTCTCTGCCTACGGGCGAGGAGGAACCCGAAGGAGGCTACGCCGAAGGGCGGAGTCTCTTTCGGGGTGGTAGACGGACCCTGAACCCGTTTATACGGGTTCAAAGGCCATATTTTTGCCCGAGGGCACGGGCTCGGAAACCCCACGTTAAACCGGCCTTGTGCCACATGATGCCCTCGTGGGGGGGGGCAGTGACTAAATACCGTTCTGTCCGAAGTCGGGCGACCGGCTGATCGGCTGATCGGTTGAAATCTCTGCCTACGGGCGGGGAGGAACCCGAACGAGTCTACGCCGAAGGGCGGAGTCTCTTTTGGGGAGGTTAACCGACCCTGAACCCGTTTATACGGGTTCAAAGGGTATTTTTTTGGGGAGCCCACGGGCTCGGAGATATCACATTAAACCGGCCTTGTGCCACATGATGCCCTCATAGGGGGAGGGTGACTAAATACTGTTCCGTCTGAAATCAGGCAACCGGCTGATCGGTTGAACTCTCGGCCTTCGGGCGGGGAGGAACCCGAACGAGGCTACGCTGAAGGGCGGAATCGCTTTCGGGGTGGTAAACCGACCCCGAACTCGGTTTATACGGGTTCAAAGGGCATATTTTTGACCGAGCCGACGGGCTCGGAAATACCACGTTAAACCGGCCTTTTGCCACATGATGTCCTCGTTCCGTCTGAAGTCTAGAGTTCAGTCTGAAATCTGGAGTGAGGTCCGTCAGAAGTCAGTCAGAGGCAGTTCGAAACAGAGTCGTGTTCAGACAATTACTACTAAACCTGATTGTTCGTACTACCACTTTCTTCTTCTCTGTTTATATTCCTGTTTGTAATATATCTGTGTTATTCCATATCCGCCTTCCAGTTCTTCTTTATTGGTTCTACCTTGGACTATCCCCCGTGGTACAAGCAACCGGACCATAACAATTATTCCATTTGTAAGGCTCAAATTGCAACGTTATTACTTTCTTTATGTCTGTTGCAATTGAAAGCGATACGCGATACCATTGAACCATTGCTAAACAGTGCCATGCAAATCAGACAAAACCAGTCCACAGTTATTTTAGAAATCTATAAACGAAGTCACTGTTCTTCAGCTTTTACAAACCAACAATTTATTCATACAAAACAATTTGATTATTATCCAAGAAAAAAATTGCATTTCTCTCTCTTTGCAGGTAAGTTTTGCTGTTGAGGAAGGCGTTTATTAAATGGAGTAAGGTAAACTTCTTTTATTTTCCTTTGTCCATCAATGGACGCTAGTTTTTTTTTTATTGTCTTGCTTTTTTATTGTTCTTATCGTTTCTTTAGTATTTCTATTTCTCCTTTTAAGATAGTTATTGATAATATTTCTGAATTTAATTTGACGACAAAAAAAAATGAAATCTGTGGAAAACCTTCTTTTAATATTCTGCATAAAATTTCAACTCTTATTATGAATTTATTCTCTCTCTGTCTCCCTGTCTCTCTCTCTCTCTCTCTCTCTCTCTATATATATATATATATATATATATATATATATATAGGTATGGCTAAATAAATTACAAAAAAATTGATAAAATTATTCTTAAACTAATGAAAAACATTCTTTTAATATTCTGCATGAAATTTCAACTCTTATGAATCTATTTTCTTTTTCCGTTTAAATGCAACGGTTGACAGTTATGCTTTAGAACGTGAAAAATTTATCCACTCATGGAATTTATATTTGAGTGTCATGGTCAAGCGAGAATCAAAGCATGAAAATCTGTCCTTTTTATAGTAATTTTAGAACATTATTACAGTATTCGTAGCTGATTCTATTCAGTTGCGGCTTCAATCTTTTAACATAGATTGCGTCGAGGATCTGTAGTTTTAAATTGCTATTTTCTTTTCTTTTTCTTTCTTTTTTTTTGTTAAGCAACGCTTCACATGAAAGGAAATTTTCTTGCTATTACTTATCTGTTATTTCAAACTGTTCGTTGAGAATGTGGGTTTTTCTGCGTGGTGAAACCTAAGATGGAAAAAAAAGACGAACATACTGTGTATTCTTTTTTTTGTATCGTCTTCGCTGAGGAGGAAGTGACGTAAGTCGTTAATGATTGGTCACTTGTAATTTCAAGATCAGCAGCGGCAGTTACTTAATGTGTTCATTTGTTGCGTGCTTGGCGGAGTTTTTGCTTCAGGATCGCCTGCCGGAAGAGTACTGTTTCGGTAGGGTCTCTTGGGCGAACAAGTATGATGTTGCAAGAATTGAAACTTGTCATGACCCTAAGTCATAACATAACTAACGAGGTGACCCTGTGCACTCGTTGGAGTGTTTACATGACAAATTGGTGTAGGATAGTTGTGTTAATATATATATATATTATGAAATGGACAAAATCCGACAATTATTTTTAAGACATTTTTATAAAGAACGTATAAACATAAAAATGTCTTAAAAATAATTGTCGGACTTTGTCCATTTCATAATGTGTGACGACATTTGTTTACATTTGGATACGCATTGAGCAGATATGAATGAATGAGAGAATCATGGAAGATTGTAGTTTAAAGACAGTGAAATCGACCTTGCTAACCGAACGGTCCTCTGTGGACAAATCGGTTAAAGGCACGTCAGTCTATATGACATTTCCGTATAGGATACAGGTTCGATTCCTGTCGGAGGACGAATGTTTTCTATGAAAATTTCTCGGACATTCAGGACGGTAAATGTTGTTTAATACTGTTTATTATAAACAGAACATTTACTTAAATATTTGTATCTATAAAAAGAATGTATAAACATAAAAATGTCTTAAATATATATATATATATATATATATATATATATAATTTCAATACGTATATATATATATATATATATATATATATAATTTAAAATGTTCTCTATTTAGTGAGTAATGGTGCTCAATATTAGATGTATAGCATTTTTAGAAATAGACAGTGTGGACATAAGAATCAAGATTGCATGGTGACTGTCCGTTTTACAACGCAAGAGATGTTACACCATGTACGTGTGCATAATGCTCTGAGGCATGAAACTAAATTTCACTAAACTGTGTTGATCCCTGTCCACACTATCACTCTCGCTCTCAGTATATATGTGGAGAGAGAGAAAGAGTGAAAATTCCACCTCTACCCACCACCTCAGTGCTGGTTATGAGGGTAAAATGGGGCGATGCCAATGGACATGCCGTTCTCAAATGACATAAATACTGAGGAAAATACTGAACCAGAAAAAAGTGTCAACAAAAATGTTGACGACGACAACTTCAAAACTCGAGTAAAGGCGCCAGTTTGCAGGCAGGATGTGCAGCCATAATATTACCAGATAAACCTTTTGGACAAATCAAAGGACCTTCAATCTAGATTTGATCATATGCATAATACACTTTTGCTACCCCCCACCACATCATACCACCGGCAAAAAAAGAACAAATTGCCCGCTGATCCCGGAAGGAAGATGTTATGTTCCGCTTTTGAATCTTTAGATAAAACTGACTTGTTTGTTGTACAGAAAACTACAGGTGAGACATCCAGAAGAGGTATGGCACGTGGAACTAGAAAAATCTACCCCGGTGGACGAAATAAAGGGTTCGATTCGAGATTCCATTCACCTGAAGAAGTCCAGAGTGTACAACGGCTGAAACGTTGTGAATATGACGATGAAGATGAAGATAACAGTTTGAATAATCATAATACCTTATATCAGAGATACAGACAGATATGTCAAGAAATGATCACAGATCATCATTCTACCTTATAAAGTGGCAATAAGAGCTAAACAAAAATGAAATGAGTGATGAAAGAAAGAAGTTAAAGGCTTGGATTTATTTGCTTTTTTCAGAAAGTTGAAATGATTGAAACGATACCACTTAAGCAGAAAGGACAAGGCCAAAGACAATTGTAAAAATTAAAATCTCTGTTGCTCTCTTCATTTCTGATGACATTATTTAAAAAGAAAAGAAAGAAAAAGCCCCCCTACACCAAAAAGCAAATGAAGTTTAAATCATTTCTGAAGGCATTCAACAATTTGGCAAATGTTTAGGTTTTAGATAATGAAACCTTTTTATATACCATTCAAAGCAAATCCTGTTTCTTGTTGCTCAAAGTAAATTCTGACCCTTTACTGCCCCCTGTTGTCCTTATTCTGCCATCCAATCATAAAAAAAAAAAAAACTTGTTAAGTTACATTTCTTTTGGCCTTCAATATATCTTATTATGAGTGTTAAATTCACTATGCCCTCTCTTCTCATTATGTGTCGCAGCAATTTGAGACCAAACAAAGAACATATACTCCTTTAAATAGGAAGCATGGTTCGGTTAGAAATTCCAATTACCTAAAGAAGGCCGGAGCGTACAACGCTTGAAATGTTGTGAATATGGCAATGAAGATGAGAATAACAGTCCGAATAATGTAAATAATGAAAGTAACCATAATACCTCATCTCAGAGATATAGAGGCCGAAACGTTGTGAATATGGCAATGAAGATGATGATAACAGTCCGAATAATGTAAATAATGAAAGTAACCATAATACCTCATCTCAGTGATATAGAGGCCGAAACTTTGTGAATATGGCAATGAAGATGATGATAACAGTCCGAATAATGTAAATAATGAAAGTAACCATAATACCTCATCTCAGTGATATAGAGGCCGAAACTTTGTGAATATGACAATGAAGATGAGGATAACAGTCCGAATAATGTAAATAATGCCGAGTTTCAGTGGCTGAGAAAATAGTTGAAGATATACAATGAGCTAGATAGATACTCATGCATATTTGTCTGCAAAGAAAATAGATTCTTTTCACTTGGTAATCGCTTAATCTGATTAAACCTTCTCTTTTATCCGCTAAGCGGGAGGCAATCGAACGGTGAATATTTCTAGTCGAACATTTTCACCTGGTCTGAAGAAATAATTACAAATTGTAAAATCAATATTAAGTTCCTAACTCGCTTCATATTTTCTTAATCTGACTACGGCAACAAATATTTTATCGTCTTAGATGTCAGCTTGTTTTCTGGATAACAATTGCAAGGATTAGCAAAAGGCTTACGCTCATAAGGAGACCAGTCGTGTCTTTCTGCCCCCTTTCCTCTTCGTTGGATTTCAATTTGAAAGAATAAAAGTGTTTTTACTGCTTTAACCAATTTTGTCAAAAGTGTTTTCCAAGAAAGGACAAAGCTTAGTCCGTGGACTCCAGAAATGTCTTCGTCTAAAGGAATCTAGGAGCTAGTCAGGCTATCTGACCTTTAACAAAATATACAGGTAAAAGCGTGGCTCATGAAGACGATGGTCTATGTTCTATGAATACATAATGGTCTTCTTAGTGCTGCTTATATAGGGTGTTTCATTAAGTCGGATCAAAGCCAGTAGTTAATAAATCAGTGTTATTGGTGAAAAATTATTTATTTATCTGTCGGATCATATTATTTAAGTCATGGCAATTATGTGTGAAAAATAATATCGCCCAAAAGTCCGGCAAGACTTCGGCGGCACACCTCCAATCGATGGTCAAAATTTTTGAAGACGTCTCTGCATAGTTGCTTCTCGATTTCACCAATATGCCTTATTGTCTCATCCTTCAGCTGTTGAATTGTTGTTGGCTTGTTGGCATAGACCTTACTTTTGAGATGACCCCAAAGGAAGAAATCTAAAGGCGTCAAGCCGCACAATCGTGGTGACCAATTGACTTTGCTGTTTCGAGAGATGATGCGACCCGGGTCCATTTTCGTAATAGGCTTCGATAACTTTAACATATTGTTTGATTGTTAATCTTTCTATGGTTGAAACTGCCAAAGACTTAAGTTGTTAAATCTGAAAGAAAAAGAAAAAAAATCATCAGACTCTTAAACTTAATTCACATTTAAAAACGGTTCAAGTTATTGGAACACCCTTTTATTTATTAAACTTGCCTAGATTTGCCAAAAGACCATAAATGCGGTGCGCCTAGAAAGTGATACTGTTAATGAATTATTGCGAGGTGTGTGCGCGTGCTCACACAATATTTACCAAATATTTCCAGGAGCCAAAAACAAACAAAAACAAAAACAAAAAACAAAAAACAAAAACATTGACAATGACGAAGCGTACAAAAGATTGAAACCTTTGAATAAGAAAGTTCATTACCAGACAAAATTCAACAGCAACAAACGAAAATTGCTACATCTTTAAAGACTACAAAGTTCCTTTTAAAGGCACTAAAAATGACCGCCTGGCGAGAATTTGCAGACTGGCGCATCTTTTCTAAAGAATGATTCGATTGTTTTTTTTTTTTCGAATCTGAACAGTTAATTGCGATTTTTTATCACTGCAAAACTTTGTTGAAACTTATTTATGCAAAAGGCTTAAACGAATAAAAATAAAATACAAAGATTTTATAGCGCCAATCCTCCAGTCAGTAGTAACTTGTTTGCTTTCAAAATCAACATTCAAAATACTGTTTTTTTGGCGGGTGGTTACCTGGGTTCGGCCACTGAGTTATGATGCCAGTGATAAATACACAACTACCTCAGCCACTAAGCAGACCCTAAAATTACACAGGAGATATGTTATTGATACTAATTACTCAAGTTTTCATTGCTGAAACTTGTTGAGTGAAAATATAACTCAAGAATTGATAAGTCAAACGGTGAAATGCATTATTTTTTTGCTTCTGACGCATTAAATTCTTCATGTGGTTTTTCTTCTAAGAACCAAAATTGTGACTGGCATTCTTTTCTCGTTTTTGTGGTCACTTCTTATTGAGAAGCAATTTTCATCCAATTACAGTAAGCGTTACGCATGCGTCGAACTGTGCTTCCTCTTGCTAGTAAATATTCACAAAGATTCGCTGAAGTTTTACTGAATTTACGTAATAATTTCGTTTTTTTTTTATTTTATTTTCAATTATTTCTTTGTATTTTTTATCTTTTCCTGTGCGATCATCTTTAAATAATTGTATAATTCTTGTTTGTTAGACATGTGTAAATGTTTTCAGCAGTATTTATGAAAAGCAGTTCAATTTGATTAAACCTTTTTCTTTTTACTGCTAAGAGGAAAGCAATCGAAAGGCGACTAGTTACTCCGCTGAAAGCCAATAAGATGCAAACGAACCAACTTTAGAAAAATACACGTGAAAATTGGCGCCTATATTTCCTACTGTATTATCTGTTTTATTTACCTTATTTTTTTACGGCTTACGGAACTTTAATCGCTTTGTTTGAAATCGAATTTTTCTTCATCTTGGCAAAATATACAACAGAAAACTCATTGACTACAGTTTTCTATGTCTTGCTATTTATTCTCTAACTCTGGATCAATAATAAAGATAATTTTAATCGATAAGAACATAAAGTTGGTACAATTCAGCCCAAAGTTATTAATGCTATGCACCCTCTTCCAATTTGGCGAATCCTACAGAACTTTGACCACTTCGAAGAGTGGCGTTTTCGTTTGAAAAATGAACTGCCAAAATGTTTATAATCTTTACACTTGTAATGAAAATCACTTGGGCCTGAAGTCGTAGCAAGAGAGAGACAATGGAAAATATGGAATGGCTAAGTGCCGGGATGGTATATGAAATCTCACACTAGAAATGGAATTCTCTTCTGAGAAAGAAGGGAAAGAAGAGGAGGAGATAATTGTGGACGGGAAAGGAAGGGCGAAATCTGCGCGCCTATCCACTATGAAGGCAGACAGAAGAGAAACACATTAGCGGTAAGGTGTGATTCTCAAATAGGCGAATCTTCCAAAATACTTTGAAGGAAACAGCAAAAGCCACTTAAGTTAAGATGTTTGAAAATTCTATTAAGGCCAATCAACAGACAAAGAAATGACTTAATTATACAATGGGAGGGAAGATAAAGAAGAGGCCAGTTGATCAAAATGTAGAACGAGAAAGAAATGACGGTAAACACAAAGAATGAATGTAAGAAGGAAAGATAGGGAAAATTACAAACAAAAGTTGAGAAAATGAATGAAAGAGGGAAGGAAGCAAGAGAAGGAAACATTAAATCTTTCCTCATATTCTCCTTTTAAAATGGTACACGTTTTCTCAAATATACAAACGTTATTTAAATACATCGGCGCATTTGGTACCAGCTGTGCCATTTAATGCTTTCTTCAAATGACAGACTGAAAAAAATTTTGTTAATCTTTGCAAATTAAGGTGACATAAGTTGCCCGCCATAAAATATTAGGTTAGTGCAAAAATAATGACGTAATAATGCCGTTTTTTGAAATATTTTTTAACGTCAAAAAACGACATTATTACGTCATTATTTTTGCACCAACCTAATAGTTTCATCTTTACAATTTTTTTTGGTTTATCACCAACTTAAGAACGAATAAAAGGAGACGACGGAGTAATGGATAGCGGCTAGGATTGAGTTCGAATTCCACTCGAATCCATTACATTCACTTACGTGCTAATATACTTGGAAAAGGTATGAATCCGCTTCTTCCTCCTCCTAGCCTTGGGTGGCAACTGGTCTAGGAGAAGGAAAACTCAGAATTTAAAATCTGATCTACTCACTTTAAAAAAAATCTGTCTTGTTATAGAAACCGCATCGATATCTTGCTGCCCTATGTTCATTAAGGAATTTAAAAGGTATAAAAAAGGTAATATATATATATATAAGAAAGAATATGAAATAAGAACAGAATGTATCGTTTCCTCAGAAAGGAGGTAATGTTTTTAGTTTTCATATATCTAAACAGTGTTTGTGAATCTTTTTTCTCGGTGCATTGCCTGTAATTGCTACTCTGGAAAAAAAAAACTATAGCATTAGAAAAAACACAAACTTAGGAATTACCGTAACCCCCCATGTATAATACGCTTTCATCCATAATAAGCACCCCTAAAATTGTGCTGAAAGTGTTGGAAAATGCTTCTACTCATGTAAAATACGCACCCCTTGTTTGGTGATCAAACCCTATAAATTGTACCCCTCCAACTTCATTACCACCAGCGTCTTTTTTTTTTTTTTTTTTTTTTAATAAATGGTTTTAAACGGAGAATAATATTATTCTAATTTAGTTTTATGATAATACATACTTTATTTTACGGCAATTTGTTAAAGATATTTTGTAGCTGTGCATAATACGCATCCCTGATTTTGCTTATTATTTTTTAAAAAGAAATGTGTATTATACACTTCCATTGCATGAAAAGAAAAACACATTTCATGTTTGTCTATATTTCTGAGATGAAGTATTATGTACACTATTTAGATTATTCCGACTATTTTCCTCATCTTTGTCGCCATATTTATTACAACGTTTCGGCCATCTTCAGATGGTTGGAATGACGAACTGAACCCTTTATTTCGCTCGCTGGGGTAGACTGTTCAAGTTCCACGTGCCATGTTTAACGATGTCAGATGTTAATTAACGATGTTAATTCCCCTCTGAAAATTGAGAACTGGTAAAAAATGGTTGCTGAAGACATTAGATTTATAATACCCAGAAATTCATACACAGACAAGGGCACATGGCACAGTGGATAAAGGCTTTAGTTAGATCCAGTGACAGGACCCAAACAGTGTGAGTTCAATACCCGGTTAGGGCAGGGAAATTAACAGGATATAATTGATAACTGACATCCGTTAGGCATTAGAATTAGAACAGTCTACCCCAGTGAGTGAAATAAAGGGTTCAACATTCCAGCCTGCAGAAGAAGGCCGGTGGGTACAACGGCCGAATCATTGCAATAAATATGGCAACAAAGTATTAATAATGTAAATAGTGTACATTTCATATTGTTTCCATTTACCATCAATAAAGAATTTCATTTCGGGGTAAATAACTACTTTTCCCTACATGTCTAACCTCAAAAGGAAGTGTTTCAATTTTTTTTCCGAAATGCAAAATCGCAAAATGTTTATAAAAATGCAATTGCATCTATAAAAATACCTAATAGGTCTATAAATAAAATATCCAGAAAGTTTTTTATTGATAAAAGCAGACACTGATATACACATTACTGCGAAACACGATGCCTGAAGAAGTAAACATCGTTTTCCTGTTATCATCTGACTAACAATATGTTTTATTACGTGCCTTGATGAATCCTAATGAGAATTCAAAGATTGTTTTCAAAAAAGCAAATCAGCAATCACGAAAAGAGACGGAAGAAGAAAAAAAAAACGAAGAGAATAGGGAATGTTATTAGGTTGGTGCAAAAATAATGACGTAGTCATGTCGTTTTTTGACGTTTAAAAATACGTCAAAAAACGACATTATTACGTCATTATTTTTGCACCAACCTAATATCATTTAAAAAAAAAAAAAATGCGACAAGTGCCAAATTATCTTTAGTTCAATGTGTAGAAGTAGCATTGCCCCAAGACAGGTTTTCTAGAGCCGATTCTCCACTGGGTAGTCCATCAAAATTTCGTCACGGCGTTTTACACTTAAACAGATTTTTCCCGCCCGTTGGCGCGATTGAGCAGCAACAATGGACAAATCTAAAAAAAAAAAAAAAAAGCGATGAAAATTAAACCATGATATTAGGATGAGATTTCATGTGCATATATTAATTCTTCCTTATTTTAGTTTGTTCAAATTTCTCTTTGACACTATCTCCCTCTCTTTGTCTGTCTGTCTCTCTCTAACTTTCACTCTCTCACTTATTCCCTCACTTTACATATATATATATATATATATATATGTATATATATATATATATATATATATATATATATATATATATATATATATATATATATATATATATATATAGTGGTACTCGTTTGACAAAAACCTTAGGTATTTCGTCTTGTGATTGAACAAACCGATGCCCAAGGAAAAATGAGGGATAAAAATAGAAAGAACTAAGAACATGAAATTAAGACGAAGTCAATCATCAAGAATTCAAGTCCAGAGTCCAAAGAAAAAAAAAAACTTCCAAAACGAGTAAAAGTAAAAATAACTACGTAAAGTGCTCAATGCAGTAAGTAGAACAAACCTAAATATGAACCTAAAGAGCCAGGTTAACCTACCTACGTTTCACCTATACGGATCGTCAGGTTTATACATATATATATATATATATATATATATATATATATATATATATATATATATATATATATGCGTGTGTGTGTGCGTGTGTGTACAAATTCAAATGACTTATCTTACGACTTCAGGATTCGCTGTACTCCGTTCGGTTCGTCAGGATGAAATAAATCTATTCAATAATTAGTATAATACATTACTTAAAAAACGCCATAGACACCAAATAATTTTCAAACCTGTTTCATACTATATATATATATATATATATATATATATATATATATATATATATATATATATATATATATATATATATCTATCCGATGCGATGAGAACGAAAGTAATATATAAATTCTAACGTTCACAGCTTTAATCCAAAAGAGGGCACAATACCGATAGTAGAGCGATGATTATTTATTATACTTTTATCATATAGAGAAAAACTGTTCACTGAATACTGCTTGCCAGCCAGCAGAATTGTTCATAACTATTTTGGGTCACCAGTCTAGGTGCAATTGAAATGCACCGAAACGAAGTTTCATATTTGTAGTGAGTGAACTGTTTTTGTCTATATGATAAAATCAAAATAAATTATATATATATATATATATATATATATATATATATATATATATATATATATTGGGGGTGCAGAAATAGGTATACAGTAAATATTATATTATTATTGTATGTTATTATTGATATATTTGTGTAATCAATACAATAGGTACTTTTGTATTCTCCTCTCTCTCTCTGTCTCTCTCTCTATATTTATATACACACACACACACACACACACACACACACACACATATATATATATATATATATATATATATATATATATATTCATAAGTTTTTCACGCATTGCTTTCATTAACTTTTCTACTTTTCATCTTTAACATTTGTTGAAGTAGTTTTTATTGTTTTACAGATTGATTTCATATATATATATATATATATTTATATATATATATATATATATATATATATATATATATATAGAGAGAGAGAGAGAGAGAGAGATAGATAGATAGATAGATAGATAGATAGATAGATAGATAGATAGATAGATCGATCAGCGTGCTTATATCAGTCTAAGTTTATTCATATCTATCTATCTATCTATGTATCTATCTATCTATTTATCTTTCTATCTATCTATATATCTATCTAGGTACCTCCACGAATTCGCTATACATAACGTGTAAAAATAATTTTAAAAATGAAAAACATTTCTTGAAGCTTTCATTTTAGCTTTAATTGAAAACTAAAGGATTTCAAGTTTGCTATTTCCAGTAATCAAAATACTCAGTGCAGTATTTTCATAAAGTTATGTAAGTTGCTGAAACACATGTAAAAAAATTATTTTCACCAAAATTTTCTAACAAGAATTTCAAACATAATTCCATTCATTTGTGAAAATTTCATTAAAATCCTACAATTATTTGATTTTTTTCAAGAATTTCCAAATTAATGTCTGTCACCGCAAAAAGAGGGTAAAATTTGATATGCTAAAGTTAGTCCAATAACTGACGCAAGAAAATCAAGCTTTTTAATAAACATTTCTAATGTTCTAAAGAGGAGTAAAAACTTTAATTAAATAATCAAAATTTCTTTACTCCTTCCTCTTAATAATAACAAAGATTTTAACAATAAAACTACGTTTTCATTACGTTCATCATGGTATGGAGATTTTTTAGAGTTTTACTGGAGATAACTCTATCTATCTATCTATCTATCTATCTATCTATCTATCTATCTATCTATCTATCTCAGGGTGTTCACATCTATCTATCTATCTATCTATCTATCTGTCTGTCTTTCTCAGGCTGTTCATATCTATCTATCTATCTATCTATCTATCTATCTATCTATCTATCTATCTATCTGTCCCAACCTGTTCATATCTATCTATCTATCTATCTATCTATCTATCTATCTATCTATCTATCTATCTATGTAGTTATGTTCTATCTATCTATCTATCTATCTATCTATCTATCTATCTATCTATCTATCTATCTATGTAGTTATGTTCTATCTATCTATCTATCTATCTATCTATCTATCTATCTCAGGCTGTTCATATCTATCTATCTATCTATCTATCTATCTATCTATCTATCTATCTATCTATCTATCTATCTGTCCCAGCCTGTTCATATCTATCTATCTATCTATCTATCTATCTATCTATCTATCTATCTATCTATCTATCTATCTGTCCCAGCCTGTTCATATCTATCTATCTATCTATCTATCTATCTATCTATCTATCTATCTATCTATCTCAGGCTGTTCATATCTATCTATCTATCTATCTATCTATCTATCTATCTATCTATCTATCTATCTATCTATCTATCTCAGTCCTCTTCATATCTATCTATCTATCTATCTATCTATCTATCTATCTATCTATCTATTGATGTCCGTATGAGCTTACCTGTAAGCTTAACCTCTTCATTCTCTCGGTATTTCTCTTTGTCTGCCTCTATTTGTTCACTTGTATGACACCGCCTCATAATAAACAATATAAACTGAACCTCAAGGAAGATTTGAAATGTCATGGTTTTCAGCAGCAAGTGATTTCAGTCTCTGAGTTTTCGTAATATTTGGGAATCTTCATTTCTACAATCGACGAAAGATTTCAAACGTAATCATCTACCTTCGCCACATGCTATATGACCTTTAATCCAAAATGGACAGACTAAAGTGCAAAGTTGACAGTCACCGATCCCTGTAAAGGATGCCTTTGTGTGCGTCAGATCAAAAGAAAACTTTCACACAAAAAAGGACAAAAGCGAGAAAGACTTAAAGAAGGAAATCTCATTAAAAAAAAAAAAACTAAAAAAAAAAAAAACTTGGAAAATTCTTTTATTATCCGAACAAGTTGAACAAATAAATAAATAAAAAACAACGTACCAGTTTTTCATTTAGTCTGATTTGGTAATCGACATTCGAATTCTTAGTTTTTGTCTTGTTACAAACACCACCTACTGAGGCAGATGGAGAATACATCTGTCAACTAGAGACCGGAAGTGTGAAATTATCGATATTTCTTATATTTAGCATATAGTTTGGAACAAGGCTAAACTAGTGGAGCATCAAGTGAAAATGTAATGCACTATATTAGTAAATATTCTGCCATACAAGTACACAGTCATCCGACTGAAAAAAAAAAAACAGCAAGATTATTGACTTTATAAATGTTCGTGACTATTCGTTACTCTTCGACAGATTCCGTGATGATTTATGTCTTCCGTTTCATCGCGACAAAAACTCTAAGTAAACTAAAATAGGCAGAATTAACTTATTCCGATGAAAAAAAAATAAATAAAAAAGAAACACTTTCTTCAATATTTACATTATTTGGACTATTGTCCTCATCTTTGTCGCCATATTTATTACAACGTTTCGGCCGTTGTACGCTCCGGCTTTCTTCAGGTGGTTGGAATGTCGAACTGAATCCTTTATTTCGCTCACTGGGGTAAACTGTTCTAGTTCCATGTGGCATGTTTTAATGGATGCCAGTTATCAGTTATCTCCTGTTAATTCCCCTCTGAAAGTTCTCCACTGCCTTAACCGGCACAGTGGATAAAAGCGTTAGTTAGATCCAGTGACAGGACCCAAAAAGTGTGAGTTCAATATCCGGTTAAGGGAGTGGAGAACTTGGAGAGGGGAAGTAACATGAGATAACTGATAACTGACATCCATTAAACATGGTACGTGGAACTAGAACAGTCTACCCCAGTGAGCGAAATAAAGGGTTCAGTTCGACATTCCAACCACCTGAAGAAGGCCGGAGCGTACAACGGCCGAAACGTTTTAATAAATATGGCGACAAGGATGAGGACGATAATCCGAATAATGTAAATAGTGTACATAATACCTCATCTCAGAAATATAGACAGAGAGTGAAGGGCCGAAACGTTGCAATAAATATGGCAACAAAGATGAGGACAATTGTCCGAATAATGTAAATAGTGTACATAATACCTCATCTCAGAAATATAGACAGATTCTGAAAGGCCGAAATGTTGTAATAAATATGGTGACATAGATGAAGACAATAGTTCGAATAATGTTAATAGTGTACATAATATCTCATCTCAGAAATATAGACAGATACTAAAAAGGCCGAAATGTAATAAATATGGCGACAAAGATGAGGACAATAGTCCGAATAATGTAAATAGTGCACATAATAACTCATCTGAGAAATATAGAAAGATACCGAAAGGCCGAAACGTTGTAATAAATATGACAACAAAGATGAGGACAATAGTCCGAATAATGTAAATATTATCTCAGAAATATAGACAAACACTCTCTTCATCTCCACTCGACACCGATATTTACAAACACCCACTTAGCAAAATCTTTAAATGCAGATGGCGAATTTCTTTCAAACGTCGCTCTGCGAAGTGCTTACCAGCCATTTGGGGCAAATAATTGATGCGATTGCTGGTGTCAAACTTACTCTCAATGAAGAAATCTTAGACGAACTTCTCGCACTCAACCCCTCAAGCGCCTATACCATCGTGCAGCTTCTCATATCAATTTGGAAAATAACGGGACTTACACGTGATTGGAAAAAATCGAGAGAATATAATTGAGAATGGAAATCGTTGTTCTACGCCAGGTAAAAGCAGCCCTCACTGCTTAGAAAGGTAATGCGAGCCAATTTAGCAAATTCCATTCGATTTTTACTGTAAATAATATGAGAATATACCAATACAGGGCGACATCAATATTTCTTGCTGCATCTGCATTGAAAACAAAAGCTTATTCGGCGTCCGGATTTTGCACTTAAACAAAAATGATGGGTATATTTTCACGCAACTACTTGTATATGCGATCAAAAATGCTATTAAAGGTAAAGGTAGCTTAGATTCGTTCAAGCGCACGATCTCCATATTTGACGTCCAGAGATTTAAGTGGCTTTGAAAACACAACTCGAGAAAAAATACTAAAATATCGTAAGTTCTACTCAATAATTATCTTTTTGACTATACAATATGTTAGATATTTATGGTAGTTAAAGTTTTAATGATAAAATTTCTATTAAGAAACTAATGTTTGCAAAAGTTTTCAGATATATGAAAAATTTAACATGTCTATTTCCGCTAGTACTACCACAAAACTAGGAAAATTCTTTATTATCCGAATTATATAAAATTATAATAAATAAAACATATATATATATATATATATATATATATATATATATATATATATTAAAGACATTTTTATGTTTAACGTTATAGATACAAGTATTTAAGTAAATGCTCTGTTTATAATAAACAGTATTAAATAACATTTACCGGCCTGAATGTCCGAGAAATTTTCATAGAAAATATTCGTTCTTTGACAGGATTTGATCTGGAATATTTTCTATGAAACTTTCTCGGACATTCAGGCCGGTAAATGCTATTTAATACTGTTTATTATAAACAGAGCATTTACTTAAATACTTGTATCTATAACGTTAAACATAAAAATGTCTTTAAATAAATTGTCGGACTTTGTCCATTTCGTAATATATATATATGTATATATGGAGTTATATTTTCCTTTTTCTTTTGTATTTTCCGGTTTCTTTATGAATTTGTAGGTCTGATGAATTGGATCGTGATTACGATTCCAATGTAATAAATTATAACCATGGCATATTAGTGTTTGAGCGTCTTATATTATATTCATACTTTGCTCTGGACATTGAGTTCTACCTGGATTCTATCCGCTTGGAAATTAAATTTATATATATATATATATATATATATATATATATATATATATATATATATATTGACTAGTGATATTATTAACATATATATATATATATATATATATATATATATATATATATATATATATATATATGCGTGTGTGTGTGTAAGCAAATATATGGATATAGATCCGACAGTATGAAGAAAAATATACGGAAAAAACAAACAAAAATCCTTATATGCAATTATTGGATAAGTCTTGTTCTTATGTCCATCGTCTTTGTCTTGTTCAATTGATAATGTTAATTATATTTTATGAATATGTCCTGAAGATGGTTTATTAGACCGAAACGTCCGACGTTGATATATTAACATTAAAACAGCATAATTGCATATAAGGATTTTTGTTTGTTTTTTCCGTATATTTTTCTTCATATATATATATATATATATATATATATATATATATATTAAGACATATATTTAACGTCTATTTCCGCTGGTACTACCACAAGACTAGGAAAATTCTTTATTATCCGAATTATATGATAAAATTATAATATATATATATATATATATATATATATATATATATACAGGTGATGCAGAAATAGGTATACAGTAAGTATTATACACTTATTGTATGTTTTTATTTATATGTTCGTATAATCAATACAATACGTACTTTTGTATCCTCCTCCTCTCTCTCTCTCTCTCTTTGTTTCTATATCTCTCTCTCTCTCTCTCTCCATATATATATATATATATATATATATATATATATATATATATATACATATATGCATATAGATATTAGGCTGGTGCAAAAATAATATCGTTTTTGACGTATTTTTAACGTCAAAAAACGATATTAATTTTGCACCAACCTAATAGATCGACAGATAGATCAGCGTGCTTATATCCGTCTAAGTTTATCCACATCTATCTATCTATCTATCTATCTATCTATCTATCTATCTATGTACCTTCATTAAAATCCAACAATTATTTGATTTATTTCAAGAATTTCCGATTTTCCATATTTATTAGAAATATGATACATATGACATACGCCCTTGTGCAAATTAATTGAAACAAAACGAATAATTCTGTCTTTTTTTCGTATTTTTCCAATGAAACATGACCCAGTGCCCATGTTAGTACTTCGTATATCCATTCCACAAAGTCGTTCTTTGCAGATTGACCACAGATTCTCCATTTGAATTTAAATCAGAGTTTCCGGGCCAGTCTATAGTACTTTGATTTGTTCACTGGTAAGGCTTGTCACTGTGTTCGTGCAGCGTTACAAATCTTCGTACGCTTCCTTCGAGTAACGTCCATCGCAGACAATGGACAACTAATCGACAGTCGAGACAATAGTGTCTGGGTGGGATAAAAATCTGATTTAATCACGGATGACACAATAGTTGTCAAGGCCAAACAAATTTCATCACCCCCCCCCAAAAAAAAATAGATTCATATTACTGCACATCACTGCAAATGACCTAATCTGAGGAAAACAAATATAGAGAATACAAATCGATTACGCCCTGTCACTCCAGTGGGTCTAAAACTGACTGTATGATGAAAAAAAGGAAATTAAAACGGTTGTTTCAGTTAATTTGCACATGAGTGTACTTGGAAGACTGCGATTTTATTTATACATCATGAGCAATGTTCGTAACATTTCAAATATATAGATCTGACAGTATAATGTTTTATATTTAATTTTTAATTCCACATAATATAAATATGCTACGGTTATAAGAAAGATACTACAACTTCAGAAGAGCAACAAAATATTGTACTTATTGACGGTTCTTTCTTTCTTTTTTATGCGCCGTGTCCTTTCAGGACGTAGGTGATCATGGCTCTCCACCTCCCTCTATCCCTTGCAGCTCTCAAAAAGTTCCTTCCCACTGCTTTCTCCCCCAGACCACGTTCTGTAATCCTCCTGCTCAAGCTCGCCAGATATGTCACTCGCTGCTTTCCCTTTGCTCGTTCCTTCTATTCGACCCGTGAGTATCAGATTCTCCAGGCCCTTCTTCCTCATTACATGTCCCGGGAACTTCAGCTGCCTCTTCCTGGCGTTAAGTATAATCCTTATCCTTGTTTGCAACATCTCTAAGACCTCATCGTTGCTCACATGCTCGGTCCATGATATCCTTAGCATCCTTCTGTAGAATTACATCCCCATCGCCTCGAGTCTCTTCTTCATCTTTGAGGAAATCGTCCAACCTTCGCTACCGTAAAGAAGGACAGATGTGACGTAACAGCTCAGTATTCTCTTCTTTGTTATCAAAGAGGTCCTCCTGTCTCGTAATACTCTGCCTAGCTCTTGGAATGCGTCTTTGGCCATCCCCGTATGTTCGGTCCATGGTATCGTTAGCATCCTTCTTTAAAACCAAATCTCCGTTACCTCGAGTCTCTTCTTCATCTTTGAGAAGGCCATCCAGCATCCACTGCCATAAAGAAGGACAGATGTCACGTAACAGCTCAGTATTCTTTTCTTTGTTACCAAAGAAATCCTCCTGTCTCGCAATATTCTTCCCAGCTTTTGTAATGTATCCTTGGCCATCCCAATATGTCTACGGATCTCAATGTCGCACTTACCGTTCTCTGTCAAGACGCTTCCCAGATATTTCAACTTCCGTCTCTGCTTGATTCTAATGTTCCCGACCAGCAAATCGCATTTCGGGCTTTTCCTCTTAATGTTGGAAGGATTGACTAGATAAGCAGGATAAAATTGATTTAACAATATTACAAAAATAATTGAGAAAAACAAAAAGGGTAATAAGCAAGAAAAGTGGATTGTTCAGCAAGAAAATATTTGAAGATGTTGCTGTTTCAAATTTATCCAGAGTAAAGATATTGAATATTAAGAAAATTAGCTAAAGGCATGAACATTGTAAATTAGACAAAGAAGCGCATAAAAACTGATTTTTCATCAGTAACTTTTAATGCAGAATGATGAATTTAGAACGCCATTAAATGGATCAGGTACCTAGGTTGGATATTGAGTCATTCGTGTTAATAGTCGACATGAGTTAGATTATAATAGTGCGGATATTAAATAATATTTTTGAAAGGTATTGTAAACTGATAGGCCACTTCAAAGAGATGATGTCAAGATAAATGCAGAAATTATTGTCATTTCTTGGAAAGGTATTTTTGCGTGGTACCACGAAATTTTAAGCGAAAGACAATACTCAATCAAGATATTACTCTTTCAAATCCTGAAAATGCTTTGCCGATAATTAAATCTTTAGATAAAAATCAACACAATATGAAATCAAGGATACCTGTGAAGCAATAAAAACTACTGCAACAAATGTTAAAGATGAAAAGTAGAAAAGTTAATGAAAGCAATGTGTGAAAAACTTATGAAGGATATAGATCAAAGGGTCTATATTAAAGCGTTAATGAAATTATAATATATTTTGATACATTCCAGTATATGCCGTCATATTTGTTTTATTTAGATATGTGTCTGTGGCCTACGTCATTTCAATTTATTTATAAATAAAAGATTATATTGGACTTTGCATAATTGTTTTAACCTAGGGAAGGTTACTGAATAGAATAATCAAACGACGGTTGGTAATGAACGATAATACTTATGACAAGAACAAAACATATAAGATTTGCCAGCGGTGCGTAGAAGAAGTAGTCAACTGCTTGAAGTGAGTCAAGTGCGGTCAGATGTGGCACAATGGTGAATTTAATGTGGGATATCCGAACTCGTAGGTTCGGCCAAAAATTCCCCATAGACGCCGTATAAAACGGGGTAGTGTAGCTGTTTCCCGAGACGAGACTCTGCCTTTAGACATAGCCTCGTCTGGGGATCCTCTCTGCCTGGAGGAAGAGAGTTTGACCAGCACAACTGGATACGAATCTGCAGGATATCTACCAACTACCCCACGCGGTCAGATGTGGCACAAGGCTGAATTTAATGTAGGTTATCCGTGCCCGTAGGCTCAGCCAAAAATTCCCCGCAAACCCCGTATGCAAAGGGGTCGGGTAGCTATTTCCTGAGATGAGATTCTGCCCTTCGACATAGCCTAGGGATCCTATCTGCCTGGAGGCAGAGATTTTGACCAGCACAGCTAGAGACGAATCTCCAACTCTAGGATATCAACTAACCGCCCCACGCGATCAGGTGTGGCATAAGGCCGGATTTAATGTGGGGTATCCGTACTCGTAGACTCGGCCAAATATTTCCCGTAGACCCCATATAAAACGGGGTCGGGTAGCGGTTTCTCGAGATGAGACTCTGCCCTTTGCCTTGTTTAGGGATTCTCTCTGCCCGGAAACAGAGAGTTTGACCAGTACAGCTGGAGACGAATCTCCGATTGCAGAGCAACAGAAAGTATTTACTACTGTATTTTTGTGAATTCGGACATACCCATTATCGTCCGTAGATATGCTACTACAATAATAAAATATGACGCTAAGCTCAACAAGTTATTATCGGTATTTTTAATGAGATATATTACAAGAGGAAAATCACATAACATATTGTTCATATAAATATAAATATGACTAGAAAATGTTATCGAAATTAGACGGTTAATTTTAATTTTACTGTGAAAACTTTGACTCGCATGGTAAAATTTGATATTAAATGATCTTGTGGACAAAAAATGCTTAATTGATTAATGTCGATGATGATACATAAAAGTTATTTGCGATTTTAGATTTAAAACCTCTCATTTTATTGAATTACACCCAACGCTATGTTAGATTTCGTCTTCTTTGACGGTACCGAAATTACAAAATATGATTACAAAATATGATTTTATAGTGTTTGATTCAATCCACCATTTAATCTTTAGCCGTGATATATTTATAAAAATAATTGCAATTTCCTTGGGGTGTTTTTCTTTACGAAGGGATGTTAAGTTTTTTCTACTCGATCAACTTTTCAAAATCTAGCAAAATAACACAACAGCAGACATTTTGGGGGAAAATATTTTCTTGGGTAGACTAAAATTTTTCAACACTTCCGCGTCTTTGAAATATAGAGAATGATTTTGTTATTTTTCATACACTGAATTGGCTTCGCTCAGCATCTTAGGCTTGAAGCAAAATAATTGCTCTTCTTGTGTGAAACTCAAAAATCTTCATGTCACAAAAAAAAAAAAAAAAAAAAATAGAATCTATAATGAGTGAACATATTTAACAAATTCTAATCATTTTCTTAAATTACAAAGACGAATTGTAACTTTGAAAGTAAAAATCTAAATACATATGTCAGTCGGCACCTCTAAAAATCATCTGAACCATGCGAATCATTGTTCGAATGTGTTTGTCTTAAAATATTTAAAATTTTTGCTCCTGGATTGATCTCCCACTTCTACTGATGACATTACAATGGAATTACCTGAAATCAATGCCATCGATTAATTCCTTCTTATTGATCGTCTTCTTCTTATAAATCGCTGAAATATGAAAAGAAATAAAAGCTCTTGGACAACAGATGTCAGTTTGCCTTTAGACATAACGTTTGCGGTTAAGATGCAAATAACAATGAAGGAAATCAAGAAGATAGATACAATTATCAATATATAAATATATCTGCTTAGCGAAGAATAACATAGTATTTTTTTTTTTTCCATTTTTTTTTCTAGTTTTCATCATCCGCATTGTGTGGACTTTCGGTTTTCGCTTGTCGACATAAGCGAATACGATTAAATTTTTCAATAAGAAATCAATATTAATAGGAAATAAAGAAAAGGTTTGGGGTAAATTCTTTAATAATATTCAGTCAGGGAACAAATTTATAATCTTGGAAATAATGTTCGAATCTCTTCCCGCGAACGATAACTCATAAAAGACAATATATATATATATATATATATATATATATATATATATATATATATATATATATATATATATATTCACATATATATATTTATATTTTCACATATATATATATTTTCACACACACACACACACACACACACACACACACATATATATATATATATATATATATATATATATATATATATATATGAATGACAATAAGAAAACTGTACTACTTGCCGACGCGTTTCGTTCAATGTGGACTTTCTCAAGGTAAAAAACGAAATGAATTTATTCAAACAAAGTAACTAATAATAACAAAAACAAAATGTCCTTAACAACTGGAAGAATTTAGAGAACGTTATTTTTATACTGTTAACTGAAAATTACGTCAATTACATTATGGATAGTAAGGTATATTTTAACTTGTCAAGTCCTAGAAGAAAAAAGTATTAGGTTGGTGCAAAAATAATGTCGTTTTCACACATAGTAACATATGTGAGAAAACGACATTATTTTTGCACCAACCTAATATTTTCTCGGTCACGCTGTCGACTTGCTTAACTCCTTTCTTTCCCCCTCTTTTCTTTTCCCCTAAAAAACCCATATCTCTCTTTCTCTTCCCCCTAAAAAAACTTATATTGAAATCTGTCTTTCTCCTTATCTTTTCTTTCCCTTTTTTAATATTAAAACTCTTACCTTTTCCTAATTTCTCTCTCTTCCTTTTTCTTCTTTTTTTCTTTTCTTGTGTCTGAATAAACTGAACTCCATTTATTTTTGTAAATCTGGTGTAAAGAGATGGACGTCTG
>OZ010586.1:16433685-16438685 GCA_963932145.1 Acanthosepion lycidas | reverse complement strand
TTTTGATTAAATATTAGGTTGGTAGAAAAATGATGAGGTAATAATGTCGTTTTTTGACGTTAAAAAATACGTCAAAAAACGACATTATTACGTCATTATTTTTCCACCAACCTAATAATAAAAACAAATAAAACAAATTTTAAAAGGTAGCCTTTCCATAATTGTCATTGCTATTTTGTAAATAATCATGCTTAACTTAAATAAATTGCTTAAAATTGTTTATGTCATAATTAAGTCCTTTCTAGATTTTCTTGTAAATAATTATGATTTTTAAAACCAAATTTTAAAAAAATGTTGAACCTTAAAATTGTTCTTATTAATTCCTTTTTAGCATTTCTTTTTTATTTTGCAAATAATAAAAAATAAATTTTTAAATTACGTGGAAAGTTTGTGCATTGCGTGCGCAATAATCAAGACATGTAAGGCTTCAGGGGGTGACTTCTCGAGGCAAACGTATGTAAACAACGTCAGTAATGGCTGTCGTGCTGTATTTATTACAACGTTTCGGCAATTCAGTATTTGTCTATATTTCTGAGATGAGGTAATATGTACACTATTTACATTATTCGGACTATTGGCCTCATCTTTGTCTCCATATTTATTACAACGTTTCGGCCCTTCAGTATCTGTCTATATTTCTGAGATGAGGTATTATGTACAGTATTTACATTATTCGGACTATTGTTCTCATCTTTGTCGCCATATTTATTACAACGTTTCGGCCTTTTAGTATTTGTCTATTTTTCTGAGATGAGGTATTATATACAGTATTTACATTATTCGGACTATTGTCCTCATCTTTGTCGCCTTATTTATTACAACGTTTCGGCCCTTCAGTATGTCTATATTTCTGAGATGAGGTATTATGTATACTATTTACATTATTCGGACTATTATTCTCATCTTTGTCGCCATATTTATTACAACGTTTTGGCCCTTCAGTATCTGTCTATATTTCTGAGATGAGGTATTATGTACACTATTTACATTATTCGGACTATTGTCCTCATATTTGTCGCCATATTTATTACAACATTTCAGCCATTCAGTGTCTGTCTATATTTCTGAAATGAGGTAGTATGTACACTATTTTCATTATTCGGACTATTGTCCTCATCTTAGCCGCTATATTTATTACAACGTTTCGGCCGTTGCACGCTCCGGCCTTCTTCAGGTGAACTAATTAACGCCTTTATCACCTGGAAACTTGGCACAGTGGATAAAGGCGTTACTTAGCTCCAGTGACAGGACCCAAAGAATGTGAGTTCAATACCTGGTTAAGGCGGTAGAGAACTTGAAGAAGGGAGTTGACAGGAGATAACTGATAACTGGCATTCATTAGACATGTCCCCTGGATTTAGAATAGTCTACTCCAGTGAGCGAAATAAAGGGTCCAGTTCGACATTCCAACCACCTGAATAAGGTCGGAGCGTACAACGACCGAAACGTTGTGATAAATATGGCAGCAAAGATGAGGACAATAGTCCAAATAATGTAAGTAGTGTGTAAAATTATTTGAAAACTATTTTCTTTGCAATAAAAATAAAAACATGGTTTTAATTTGCATGTTTTATTTTATTTAAAAAAAATTCTATAGTAGTAAAGTTACAATATTGACATTTTTTGTGTAGAAAATAAGACAAATTTTAAATGAAATGCTGAAAAATATTACATAGTAAATAGGAAATTTAGCTGAAGATTTGATGATTTCCTTTTTGGGCTAACCTGCTTCTAGTAATATTATTATTTTCCCGAGCACAAAAATTGTTCAAAAGAACATTTGAAGAGCTCCCGACAATAATTCTTTCAATTTTTTTCAATACTGTGACTCACTACAAGAGTCCACATATTAAAGATAATCATTACCTGTCAAAACATTCAAGGTGATGCTAATCACCTTTGATTTACTGAATGAGGGACGGTTTGGTAAAATTCTAGGGATTACATCTACTTGAAGAATTGATTTCTTAAGACTAACAGTAATTGTGCTACCAGTTTTCTTATCAAATGTTGATGTTTCTCACTTTATGTCTTCAGATCGAAAAGTCAGTTCACATACTTAAAAAATGAATAAAAAGAGCAATTACACCCTATCTTAAAATGCTTGTCGGAATCTAACATAAGTAAAAAAAAAAATACTACAATCACACTAAGTAAAGTTCCAGGGGGAATTTAATTTAAAAAATGCTGTTTATATTTTTATCGAAAATTTCATTAAATTGTAAAATAATGAGTTTTATACCAAAAACATTTAGAAATACTAAACACATAGGTAAAATTTAAACTTAAAATTTACACTTAAGTAAATTTGTGGACAAATAAATAAATTTTCTACAAATGAAAAAAATTCTAACATTTGCTTTTAAATATTTATTAGAAATTATTATAAGAATTTTCTTTAAGTATTTATATCGAACATTTTATTGTAAAATGGCGAGTTTAAATTTCATCCATAGAATTCAATAAATGTTTTAACGGTAGAGGTCACATTATTACTTTTTTCAAAGTATGGTGAATTATAAAGTCATGAAATTAATTTAATCATTATGTTTTAATGCTTTTCGCAAATAATATAAAAGAAAATAATCTATATATATATATATAAAACAGAGGGTGTTTGTGTGTCTTTCTGCCTGTCTGTCGGTCTGTCTATGTGATACCTGTTCACTCGAGATCCATCCAACAATTTCGACAAAAACTTAGAAAATGCATTGTACAATGTAAGAGATAGGTTCTTAGCGTAAAAATCGATAATTTAAAAAAAAATCAATAATCAATAAAGCCGATCAAAAATTGATAAATTCAACTTTTTTCCTCAGATTTCGTTTAAACTCGTTATGTAGGTTACTAACATCATGACAAGCTCAACGATACGTCATTTTTATTTCTACGCCACTGCGTTTAGCGAAAAACCGCGAAAAACGAATAATCGATTTCAACACAAATCAATTTCGTCACAAATTTTAAACTAAATCTCCCTCAATTTTCAAACAATCTAATACAAACTTCACTCAATTGTAGCCAACAATAAGTTGATTGTTTAACAGTCATTTAACTTGATAATTGAGTCCACCCATAGAGCGGAAAACCCGCGTAAAATAGCGAAAAATAAGGATTTTTACTGGTTTCTTTCTTATTTTTCGTTTTGATCTTTTAACCAATTTTCATTAAACGTAACAATTGCTTTATAAATGGATCCCCTCTTTTACATCCCTGGTAGCACATTGACAAAGTGAATTTCAAAAACTCCAAAATAATTGTGGTCTGAAGTGGGTTTTCATGTTGCCTGTTTTACCCCTTCATGTCCTCGGCTAAATTCGACTGAATAAATACAAATTACTTCTGTTATATCAGTAACTGCTTTAATTCAAAATATTTTTTAATGAAAGTACTTGAAAGTAATTGAAGAAGATAGACTCTGTTACATCTAAACATGATGCTGTTTTTGCTCCATTCTAATTGAACGCTTTTTCTGATCGACCAGCTGGGTATGGCTGCTAGTATAAAATAAATTACTCACTTTACTATTTTTGTTTGGTTTAAATGGTTCCCTTTTTTATAGCACGTATCTATGCATCTGATAAATTCTTATCTTTTGATAATTTCCTTTGCATTTTGGGACAGCACAAACATACGGTAAATTATTTCAGTGAAAGTATTTACAAAGCGAATAAAAAAAATCCAAGCCGAGTCAAGAAAACAGTAAAAACAAATGAAAGTATTTCTCCGAATTTATACTACATATAGTGACGTCAGCAAATAAGCTCCGTCCATCGAACAAGGCTCGGGGGTGTTGACACTACACCAACAGCCGGGAGATAATCGGAAGTGGTGACGATGATATTTAAAATATTTTTACAATAATTATATCTGAAAAATTCACTTAAAGAATGGTGTATTTTTAATGGGCCAGTTCGTAAGTTGAATGACAAATGTATACATATACACATATATATATATATATATATATATATATATATATATATATATATATATATATGTATATATATATATATATATGCGTGTGTGTGTGTGTATATATATATATAAATATATATATGTGTGTGTGTGTGCGTGTGTGTGTGTGTATACTTATATTGAATTTAGTGCCAATCCTGTTAGGCATGTCGTTTTTCTAGTGTACAGATATATTTGTGGATGCTAAAGGTTTACGACCACCCAAATATTTTGTGTGTCGGATTTCTCTTTGTGACTATAATCGTATTTGAAATGTCGTTTTCCTGTTATGGTCTTTTCTGCTGAACAAAGTCAATAGAGAGAAGAGCAAATGCAAACGGATGTTCAGTGGGAAAGCAAGAAGATCAAGATAACATTCGTCTATCAACTAAGCCTAGAATGGCGCCTGTTCATTCTAACTTAGCAAACCCATCTCAAATTCCAAATGTAATATTCTTTCATACTATATTGCAAGAGACAAAAATGCTGTACTCCCTTGACGCTTTCCAAAACAAGAATTTAATAATTTCAGTTTTCTAAAGCATTTCGAAACGGATTCTATTTCTACTCTTAAAAATACTTTTGTTTTCTGGAACAGGTTACATACGTAAAGCGTAAAAGTGTAGGCAAATGAAATGACTTTGACAAAATAACGAAACGCGTAATAACGAGGAGTTGGTTCCAAAGACGTGGGGCAATTTAAAGTTTAATCATTCACCCTAAACCACGAAATTTAAGTAAACTGAAAGGAAAAATCTGTCAAGGAGACTGAAAATTACATTCTTGTAATTCCGAGTCATTTATCTGGATCTGTCTGTTTTCTGTCTAGTTCGGAGTCATTTATCTGGATCTGTCTGTGTTCTGTCTAGTTCGGAGTCATTTATCTGGATCTGTCTGTTTTCTGTCTAGTTCGGAGTCATTTATCTGGATCTGTCTGTGTTCTGTCTAGTTCGGAGTCATTTATCTGGATCTGTCAGTGTTCTGTCTAGTTCGGAGTCATTTATCTGGATCTGTCTGTTTTCTGTCTAGTTCGGAGTCATTTA
>OZ010586.1:16401185-16428685 GCA_963932145.1 Acanthosepion lycidas | reverse complement strand
AACCCACGATAAATTCGGCCTTGTGTCACATACGACCTACGAGCTCAAATCACTGTTAATTCTTCTTTACTGAGCAAAGCTCACATGAGTGTTCAAATATTTTCATTTGCTTGATGAAAAATGAAAATATTTTAACTTGTTATAATTCCATGAATGGTGCACCCCGAGGCGGTGTAGTGGTTAGGAAACTTGTCTCGCTACAACAATTACGCCTGAGTAATGAGTTCAATCCTCACTTGGTGCCCCATACTTTCGGCCTTGTGCCACATCTGAGCTACGCTTGGAAAATCACTATAATTTTAATGTGGTGGACATAATTGGAAAGTCATGAAAGTGATGAAGGAAGAATATGAGTAAAATTAGGACAACATTTTGTTATTTACATTATTCGGACTATTGTCCTCATCTTTGTCGCCATATCTATGATATTTCGGCCGTTGGTTTGAATGTCGAACTGAACTCTTTATTTCGCTTACTGGGGTAGACTTTTCTACAAATATGAGGACAATACTCCGAACAATGTAAATAATGTACATGATACCTCATATCAGAAATATAGACAAATACTAAAAGGCCGAAACGTTGTAATAAATATGGCGACAAAGATGAGGACAATAGTCTGAATAATATAAATAGTGTACATAATACCTTATCTCAGAAATATAGACAGATACTGAAAGGCCGAAACGTTATAATAAATATGGCAACAAAGATGAGAACAATAGTCCGAATAATGTAAATAGTGTACATAATACCTCATCTCAGAAATATAGACAGATACTGAAAGGCCGAAACGTTATAATAAATATGGCAACAAAGATGAGGACAATAGTCCGAATAATGTAAATAGTGTACATAATACCTCATCTCAGAAATATAGACAGATAACATTTTTGCAAGAATGTAGCGCCAGCGTCTAATGTATGTTTCTTTTGGCCTGATTAAAAAATACGAGCTTTTGTCTCTGAAAATGATATTTCGTTAGTGGGAATTAATTAAAGGTATTTATCTTTGATAATACTGAAATTTCATTTGGTTCTGCTATGAAGCGAGTTTATAAAAATGGCTGATCACTACTTGGTTGTTCAACAAAGGAAAATATATAAGTACAAAGATCAAAAAACTTTCTACTAATTGAGGAAACAGAAAAAAGAAGCCTACTTTGCAATCGAAATAATAAATAAGGGAAATTTAAAGTAAAAATATTCAACGATAATTGCAAAAAAATGAAAAGACATTTACAAAAAGATTCCCGTTCCCGGGGTATCAGTTCTAATTATGTTTCTTTTTATTTTCGCACGAAACAAGTGGCGATACATGTGCGGCTCTGTGTGTGTGTGTGTGTGTGTGTGTGTGTGTGTGTGTGCGCGCGCGCGTGTCTGTGTGTGTGTGCGCGTGTGTGTGCGAGCGTGTCTGTGTATGTGTGTGTGTGTGTGCGCCCACGCTGCTCTGCTACCATGCGTGCGTGCGTGTGCGGCTTTGCTAGCGTGCCTGCGTATGTATATGTGTATTTATGTGTCTGTGCGGCTCTGCTGGCATGCGTGCGTGTGTATGTATGAGTGTGTGCGGCTCTGCTAGCGTGCCTGTGTGTGTGTGTATATGTGTGCGCCCGGCTCTGCTAGCATGCGTACGAGTGTATGTGCGGCTTTGCTAGCGTGCCTGCATATGTGTGTATGTATATGTGTATTTGTGTGTCTGCATTGTGTGTATGCATATGTGTGTGTATGTATGTGTGCGACTCTGCTAGCGTGCCTGCGTGTATGTGTGTGTGTGGGTGGGTGTCTCTGTGTGTGTGTGTGCGCGCGGCTCTGTGTGTCTATGTGCGTTCGTGCGTGTGTGTGTCGACACGATGGGGAGGTGGGTTCAATGGCATATCTCGTGATTGTGTCAGTCAGCGAGAAGCTATTATTAAGGAATGAATTTTGTCCACTTGTCTGGTCAGAGGAACCATCTATACCGGGCTCATCACTGATGCGCCTCCTGCTACGATGAAAACACCGCACCCCTAAACAGCCCCACCCCCGGGCCACCGAGCTGCGGAGATGGCAATGAGGCAAAACTGAATAATCTCAACCGGCAGGGTCACATGGCAAAGATGTGACTGTTGCTCTTTTATTTTATTTATTTTTTTATTTTTTTGCAATATTCTTCGTCCCCACCCCACCCTCTACTTACATCTGGTCCTCATTCGGGACCCGCCATTATTAATCAGCCGGTCGTCGGTCGGTCGGTCGGTCAGTCTTTCTTTTTGTTTTGTTTTTCATCTACTTTTCTAAAATCATTCCTTACCCAGATTTTCCCATCCGCAGTTCTTCAGAGGTAAAGAATAGGAAGGGAATTGGCTTCATTATTTAAGGTTTTCGTATAGAATGAGTGAGGAATGTCGAATAAAATGTTATTCTTATCCTTATCCGATGTCGATCCTCGTTCAAAGTAATTGACGTATATGTATAAACAAGATCACATAATATTTAAAAGACGCGCCTATTATATTTTTATCGATCTATGTAGCGATAAAACACCTTTGAAAATTAAATTGCCTTTGGTTAATTAGTGCCTTTTCAGCATCGCCCTCTTCATTCTTTCAATTTCGATCAAGAGGAACCCATAAATATAAAATTATAGATCGATATGCTTAAGAAACAACAAGGGATGGGTATATTCTTGTCAATTTGATAATTTAAAATAATCAAGTTTGCACCGATGAAAACGGAGTATTTAATTTACTTAGTTTGACACAAGATCACAATTTTTGAGCACGTAGTCTTGATCAGTCGTCATATTCTGGCTAAAGTATTTAATTTACTTAGTTTGACACAAGATCACAATTTTTGAGCACGCAGTATTGATCAGTCGTAATATCCTGGCTAAAGTATTTAATTTACTTAGTTTGACACAAGATCACAATTTTTGACCACATAGTCTTGATCAATCCTAATGTTCTGGCTAAAGTATTTAATTTACTTAATTTGACACAAGATCACAATTTTTGAGCACACAGTATTGATCAGTCCTAATGTTCTGGCTAAAGTATTTAATTTACTTAGTTTGACACAAGATCACAATTTTTGAGCACGGAGTATTGATCAATCATAATGTTCTGGCTAAAGTATTTAATTTACTTAGTTTGACACAAGATCACAATTTTTGAGCACATAGTCTTAATCAATCCTAATGTTCTGGCTAAAGTATTTAATTTACTTAGTTTGACACAAGATCACAATTTTTGAGCACGGAGTATTGATCAATCATAATGTTCTGGCTAAAGTATTTAATTTACTTAGTTTGACACAAGATCACAATTTTTGAGCAGGAAGTACTGATCAATCGTAATATTCTGGCTAACGTAGCTTATACTGGCCCCCGGCCAGACACCCAAGAATAAGTCGGGAATATATTCACTCTTGTCTTATATCAACCTCAAAACATTATCAAATTTGATAGACAAGAAACTTTAGACTATTGGCCAAGTTACCCAAACTTTTCTTGTCTTTTAATCAAATAATGACTTCCATCTCAGTGTATATTCTTTGAGCGAGCTTCATTCGTAATGCTTACATGCCCTCATTCATTTTGAGTTCAATTCGTTCAAATGAGAAAATGAAATTAAATAATTAACTTGATACGAAACAAGATAGGAAACTAAAAGAGTTTCATTACTCAAAATGACTACAACATTCTCCTCCCCGTCCACTTCTACGCAAAAATCACTTTCCTGGCTTCTTTTTCACATCTTCAAACTGTATACCAAAATTGAGTATTTTTTTTTTATTGGTATTAAAACATTCAGAAGTAATAATGAATTGAAAAATGTAATTTCATTTGAGTTTAACTTTATAAAGACCAGCAAATAATGTATTGTAGCCGATTCTGAAGGAATTTCTCTTGGGTATTTCTTTAATATAACTTCTATTCGAAATTGGTCGCTTAATTGTGAAATAAACAAAAGCTACATAAGTTTGATGAAAGTTTCTTGAAATTAGAAAAATGAAATGCCACCAATAAGCTGGTGTGATCATGGCGTTCATGTCTCTGGTTTGGTTCCGTTTGTTTATTTTCTTATCGGTCTTGCTATATTATTAAAAAGCTGAAATCATGTAGAAACTTTGTTACTGGGTTGATATATCTTCATCATAATTAACCCTAGAACACTAACCATCAATTAAGGTTACACCACTACTAACCATGGGTATATCATACCCAATTTTGAAAATATCAACAAAAAAAATATATATATATTAAATATAAATCTTTCTTTGAAATATTTTACATGCAGGCACTTCAAACTTTGTACTTTGAGTTAACATTAATAGAAAGAAAGAAAATCAGGTACTAAAAAATTGTAATTAAAAATAGGAAAATTTGCGCTGAGTACTATTAGATTGGTGCAAAAATAATGTCGTTTTCTCACATAGTAACATATGTGAGAAAATCTATATTTTTGCACCAACCTAATATATACTCATGATTAATGTTCTAGGGTTAAGATTCCAGTATGAATCGTATCGCCGTGGAGCAATCGTTGGCAAACTTGTACATACTATTACGACTGAATTGAGTTCGATACTAACTGGGTACCCCAAATTTTTAACCTTGTGCAGTACCAAGATTTAGGCGCTGATCTTGTGTCATACAAGGCTGAGCTTAATAAATATCAATAAAGTAAGGGGAATTTAGACACAATTCTATGATTGAACATTTGGCAAAATGGTTTCTAGTTCTCTCTCTCTTGTTGCAATTGATATGACCCCTTATTACACTACCCGAAATGGAAGGGCGATCATTAAACCAGACCTGGCGATAACAAAACTGAATTAATTAACTCCATTATCGTGACACGTACGTCCATTCCACATGACCTGAAAGACTACAAAGAGCCCTTAAATAAATGGGTGTTATGTCGACTAACTTTGACATTTAACGCGTACTCCAGTTACGAATCTTGTACTTCTTTCGCAGATTAGAGCGTTTGAAACGCTGTTAAGGCCGAAGGTCAAATGCCCGAACTTGATTTGTTTGTATTCAAAACAAACATATGGGGAGTAAACGAGGGTTAACGAGGATTTAATCAGGCTAATTTATTTGATAGGTGTTCGGGAGTTTGTCAATTCACTCTCGAACCCTGTTTTGAGAAACGGCGTTCGGAGGTCGTTTACTGTAGATGATATGGACACTTAGCGGCCACTTAGGACATAATTTACTAGCAGGTTTGATCATCAATAACAAGAATCAGAGCCTCTGTGTCTGATAACAGAGGAAAATAAGAGAAAATTTCCATCCTTCTGTTTTATTGTTGACCATCTTTTAGTCGAGATAATTATGTCTTTCCAAAATAGGTCGGCGTTCAAGTCCGACTTAAAGTAAGCATTCGGCTCCATTCTGTAAATTGGTGGAATACAAACTTGCTTTTCTCTCTCTCGGACTGGTTTATCATTGCACTCATTCAAGTCTCCCAGCAGTTTTTTCTTTATATTTTACTTAGGAAACTTCTAAGCGAACGGCTTCTCTGGATTTCTGGTAAAATGAAAAATACATGAAACTACCCGCTTCTTTGATTATTAAAAAAATAAATGAAGCTACTCGCTTTCCTACTAATTTCTATCTCTAAATATTGACGTAGGAAGAATTGAACATGTAATTTTTCCTATGCAATAACATTTTATAAATTGACGTTGATTTGTTGAAATAATCCGATTATAGATAAATTCCTTTCCGTATCATACGGACTTTGATAGTATTTTCTTTTAGATTCAATGAATTGACAACTGTTCTGTCTTATCGACACAAAACACGACTTCAGTTTTCTAAAGTGAAAAATCTAAATTAACGCTGTTTGCTTGATGATTTTAAAAGGTTTTATTGAAATATTTGCAGAATTAGGATATTTCGCTCCCTGAGCCGTGCCAGGAAATTTTTTACGCCGGTGTCGATCCTTCAAATCTACAAATCAACCATTCACCCTTGCATGGAGTATTGCTGCCATATATGGTCTGGAGCCCCTTCTGTTTGTCTCAAGGTCCTTGATAAAATCCAGAGATGGATATGCAATGTAATTGGCCCTGATCTGCCATCTCGTCTGCAGTCGCTCTCCCAGAGATGTGCCGTCGCCTCCCTCTGTCTTTTTTACAAATACTTTCACGGCAACTGCTCCGATGAGCTGCTTTCGTTGGTTCCCAGACTTTATGAATTTAAGTGTTGAACTAGTCTGGCATCTCGCTCACACCCTTTCACTGTCGAAACTGTTAAATGTAGCCATCTTTTTACTCCAAAAGCTACATGTCTCGCACTTCTCGCCTGTGGAACCCCCTCTCCTTTTCTTGTTTTCCTGATAGCTATAATCTCCAAATATTCAAATGTAACGTCAATCGACGTCTCCAGATGCCCTGATCTATCCCCTAACCTTCTCTTCATCCTTTCCTCTATCACTCCTCTTTATTCTCGCTCCTACTCTGAAACCCTTTGCGTGCGAGTGGCTTCCCGACTTGCTTGGGGTTGAATGCTTAAAAAAAAAAAGTACCGAATAAATTTGTTTGCTAATTTAATATTTAGGTACAAGCATTCAAGGCGTGATTAAATCCATCTGATATAGAAAAGAAATGAAACTAAAAAAAATTAGAACGAAATCTAGATGTCCAAAAAAAATATCAAGTTTAAAAGAGATATTTTAAAGAAAATTCCTAAAAATGTTAAGTACAGTGAGTCCCGCGTATTCGCGGTGTTAGGCAACAGAAACGGCCTCGAATAGTTTGAATCGGCGAATAATAATTGTCCCTCATCCACATCCAAAGATTTTTAAAACATCATATACCTTAAACTTTCAACCTAAACACTTTAGAAACATTTCAGACCCTTTTAAAAGCATTTTTGAAAAATAGTATTGGTGACCATACGCTTAGCGTAAATTTTCTTTCATTCGTACGATAACCATTTTTAATTACGCATAGATCGATGCAACCATTGAAAATACTGTACAAAATATGTGTAACAAGACAAAATACAGGGTTTCCATAAAATTCGTGTGCACTTTAAAAAAATTGTAATTTTATTTGTATCTGCCATTGAAATAATCTGTAAAAAAATGTTATAAAGTTTAATGTACCTAGTTTTAAGTATAGCTAAAATAACTAATGTGATTTTAGGCGTTACTGTAAATCAGTTGGCAAATGTTTTCCGTGAACTGCAAAATCGTATTACCCTTTGTATTGCTAATGATGGAGGATATGTGGAAACTTAAATAAAATTTCAATAAAACCTGAAAAAACATAGATTTACTTCTTTCTAATCCTTTTTACAAATTATTTATATCGCAAATACAAATAAAGTTATAAATTTTTTAAAGTGTACAGGAACTTTATGGACACCCTCAATAAAGTTTAAAACATTTTCTAAAAACAGAACTATGATGACACCCCCAGACTTAGCATAAGCCCCTTTTAAGACCCCAGCTGCAGCCCCTAACAAAGAACAAAACCCAAGCACTACGCATGTTTTTTTTTTGTTTTTTTTTTTTAATGAAGATGTACAATTCTGGCAATTCTTACCATAAAAATGAACTGTGATGTTTAAAGTCACTTAAATAACAGGAAAATAATACAAGAATATTTTAAACATGTTCTATCTAAAAAATAAGCAAATCAAGTGAGTTATCAGCGAATAATTTGTACATATGTTCTTCAGAAAAACATGCAAATATTAGGGGGTTTTCTGCGAATAACAAGTACATAAGTTTTAAAGAAATGTCGCGAATGTGAGAAGCCGCGAATGCTGAAACGCGAATCGGCGGGGGATCACTTTATTTGCCCAGGAGATAGATAGATAGATAGATAGATAGATAGATAGATAGATAGATATGAACAGACCAATGGAGATAGATAGATAGATAGATAGATAGGAACAGACTTAGATAGATAGATAGACAGACAGATAGATAGATAGATAGATAGATAGACAGATAGACAGATAGATAATGGACAGATTGAAATATGTGTACTTTAGAAAGTCAGAGGCAAAGTGTGAGTGTGTGAGGGAGAGAATTGCGTGTGCTTTGCAACATTTGGCCGAATGTATTTTTCGAAATAGGTCAAATCCTTTCCACACCTGTACAGTTACAAGCAAAGTTATTTTTCGTCGATACTCGTATTTGTGTTAACGCCCTTTTTGTTTATTAAACAGTATATTTATTTTCGTCTATCGGCATGAATATTCGAACCTGCATGCGTGTACTTTAGCCCTGTCGGGCATGAAGAGATTCGATCGCCAAGCAAAGTTGAATAGTGCCTTGAAACGCACTTCTTTGTGTAACACTCGAAATAGAGATATATGCTCAGTTATCCATCACTTTCTTTTGAGATGAGCAAATGGGCAAACCTATCTATCTATCTATCTATCTATATATATATATATATATATATATATATATATATATATATATATATATATATATTATAATTATTTTAAAAAGATGTCACCATCGTAATACACGATAGAGACATATTGAAGAAAATAATTATAATTATAATGGAGACATATTGAAAAAAATAATTATAATATATATATATATATATACATATATATATATATATATATATATATATATATATATATATATATATATATATATACAAACATATACATATATATATATTTAAAAAATAACAATAATAATAATAATAATAAATATAATAATAAATATAATAATAATAATTATAATATTAGGTTGGTGCAAAAATAATGACGTAATAATGTCGTTTTTTGACGTATTTTTTAACGTCAAAAAACGACATTATTACTCATTATTTTTGCACCAACCTAATAATATTACAATAATAATAATATGGTCTACAGTGTATCAAGCACTGTTTGCTTTTTAATTAAATGCTAAAGAACTCTGGGTAACTGTTCTTTCCTATGTATATATATATATATATATATATATATAGAGAGAGAGAGAGAGAGAACAGACTTTCAAGAGAATGTTTTCCCCGATCACTACAATCTTAACCTTTTAAAGTCTAGAGTAAACAGCTGTGTTCCCTTCCTATCTGTATAAACCACTTTTTAACGTAACCTTCTACCTCGAGTGGCCCTCGACACTTGTACCGGTTGAACCTTACTGTAATATATATATATATATATATATATATATATATATATATATATATATATATATATATATATAGGTGTGTGAGAATGTGTGTGAGCTTATTTTTATTACTTAAAAGATTATTTTTAGCCGATACCCGTGTTTCCGTAGAAGGTCGCATTTTTAAAGACTCTGTATTACGTCTACCGGCCTACGTATGCATTCGAAAAAAATGTAATAAATTCAATGTATTCTCAAATATATATATATCTATATATGTATGCGTGTGTGTATATATATATATATATATATATATATATATATATATATATATATATATATATTAAGATATTTTCTATGTTTACGTTCTTTTTATAGATACAAATAATTAAGTAAATGCTCTGTTTATAATAAACAGTGTTAATACGGTTTATTATAAGCAGAACATTTACTTAAATATTTGTATCTAAAAAGAATTTATGAACATGTCTTAAAATTATTGTCTGACTTTGTCCATTTCATAACTTGATGTCATATATATAAATATATAGGTAAAGAAATTTTTTATGTTTAAACATTCTTTTTATAGACACAAATATTTAAGTAAATGCTCTGTTTATAATAAACAGTATTAACGACATTTACCGGCCTGAATGTCCGAGAAATTCTCATAGAAAATATTCGTCTTCCGACAGGAATCGAACCTGCATCCTATATGGAACCGTCATTTAGCCTGACGTGCTCTTAACCGATCGAGCCACAGAGGATCGTTCGATTAGTAAGGTCGAATTTACTTCCTTTAAACTTCAATCTTCTATGAATCTCTTACGTACATTCATATCTGCTCAAAGCGTATCCAAATGTAAACAAATGACGTCACACATTATGAAATGGACAAAGTCCAACAATTATTTTAAGACATTTTTATATTTATACATTCTTTTTATAGATACAAATATTTAATAAATGCTTAGTTTTATAATAAAACAGAGCATAAAACCAAAAGATTATCACTGTCTACCTTACGTCAAGTGCTTAACGTAAAATATTCATAAGATCTGCGGTCCATACAACACCATGACAATATTCAGAAGCAGTTCCTCTCTGTGAAGACATCTGTGCCAACCTAATCCGGAGGAGAACATGTACTCAATTCTTTGCAGATGTGGTAGAGAATATAAAGGTGAAACAGGCTGTTCACTAAAAGTAAGGCTGGAGGAATATCAAAAAGTTTTAGTGAGTAGCGAGGCAAGGAAATCGACCATAGCTGATCATGTATGGATGGAAAAGGGTAGTCACCAGTCCGTGTGAAATGAAAGGAAAATACTGGACAAAGAAGAACACTGGATCGTTAGATGTCTGAAAGAATCAGCCGATATGCGAGGCTTTGAGGATCCCTTAGTAGGCCTAGCATGGCACAGAGGATAAAGGCGTTGGTTAGATCCAGTGACCGGACCCAAAGAGTGTGGGTTCAGTACGCGGTTAAGTCAGTGGAGAACTTGGAGAGGGGAATTAACAGGAGATAACTGATAACTGACATCCATTAAACATGACACGTGGAACTAGAACAGTCTACCCCAGTGAGCAATATAAATGGTTCGGTTCGACATTCCAACTACCTGAAGAAGGCCGGAGCGTACAACGGCTGAAAAATTGTAATAAATATGGCGACAAAGATGAGGACAATAGTCCGAATTATGTAAATAGTCTTAATTAAGTTGTATTAAATTTAGTATAGTATACAATTAGATTTATTTGTTTTACTGGGATCAGTGGATATATATTAGTACTTATGAAATTTTTTAGTTTTTCATCTTGTTTGTAGTTAGAGTGTATTTGATTGTAGTTCGGTGGACTAATGGATAGTGGCTCGGATTGAGGAATCGGAGAGGCGAGTTCGAATTACAGTCAAATCTATTACATTCATTTACGTGCTAATACCCTTGGGAAAGGTATGAATCCTCTTCTCTCTTCCATCTATAGGCAAATAGCATGATAGACCGGGTTTTATAGCTTTGGATGGCAACTGGTCTACCGCAGAAAGAAATGGCAACCTACTGCGAGAAAAAATATGTCTCGTCAGTCATGAATCGAAAGATCGCCTAAGCGTGTATCATGCATGGCACTTAAGTGACTGATAGCAGGTTGGTATGTTTAGGGTTATTTGAGGAAGTATTATGCTCTTTTTGATTTATGTCAATATTTCAAATAACTCTTCTATATGCCTTCACACTCTCTGTCACGCTGTTTCCTTATTTCAATTCTGTTCTTCCGTCGAGCACTTATCCTTTGACAGGATTGCATCAAGTTCGTAATCCGCACACATTTACATTTGTTCTTTGTGTATTGGGGCTGTCCATTTCTTCAGTCCCCTTGTACATCTTCTGGGTCTTCCTTGAACCGTCTGTGCCACTCAAAACGCAGTTGCTTTCTTTATAACATGTTTGCCATAAGCTATTTTTAATAGGCTTAACGTTTCACTAGCATTTCTACTAATCTTCAAACAAAACTTGATGTTAAATTATCTGCTTCAGATTCCTTTCACTTATGTGCAGCCAACAGGAGATAATATAAATACAATACAACTTCTACTACTGCTAAGCAACGAATAACTCGTTTAGAACGCGAAAGTTGGAAAATGTTTTGCTGAACAATCTGTGATCATTGCAAGAATTAAGTTGTCACACCTCGTGTACACACACATACACATACCGTATATTCTCGCGTATCATGCTACCTTTGACAACGGAATATTTGAAGCTAATTTTGAAACGATATATAGTTGGATCAACGGCGTACCCAGGGCCAGCGGTACATATTTATGTCTCCGGTATGATACAACCCCATTAAAGGTAGCTTCAAAATTAGGTCTTCACGAGAATATATATATATATATATATATATATATATTAAATAAAAAATGACTGATGATCCGCAGTCTTTTAAAGAAGCTGTGGTGAAATAATTTATTACATGGAACCTTAAAGTGGTCTTTTTTTATTTAAATTATTTGCACTGGATTTACATTGAGCTCTCTGGATTTTATCCTCCTTAGGTTTACCCATACGGATTACCTAGTTTTTCATAAACTACACACACACACACACACACACACACACACACATATATATATATATATATATATATATATAAATGACAACAGGAAAACTGTAGTAGTTGCTGACGCGGTTCGTCCCATGTGGACTTTCTCAAAGCAAAAAACGAAATGAATTTAATTAAAGAACATAACTAATAATAACAAAAAACAGAGAGTGATGCCATAGAATATTACCCAAATATTAATCTACGTCCAGGCTTTTTTCCTATTTCACCTTTCTTAAGAAAATTACTGCTCTCCCAAACAAAACAATATCGTAAAGTCAAAAGAAAATGACTGAATCCGTCAACACAGCTATAATGACAATATTCTCCACACGTGACAATAACTGACGTTATTTTCAGTTAACAATATAAAAATAGCGTTCTCTACATTCCTCCAATTGCTAAGAACATTCTGTTTTTTTTTTGTTTTTTTTGTTTTTTTTTTTGTTTTTTTTGTTTATTTTTTTGTTATTATTAGTTACTTTTTTTTACGTTTTTTGCTTTGAGAAAATCCACATTGGACAAAACGCGTCAGCAATAACTACAGTTTTTTCTATTGTCATTTATATTTATAAATATTGTCTTTTCTACAGGTTAACTCCGAGAAATTTTCATATATATATATATATATATATATATATATATATATGCACACACATATATATATATATTTAGTTAGTATATGTTCATTCAAGCATGTTTGGTTGACTAATCTGGAAATAATATGTCTATTTATTTATTTTAATGCTCTGGAATTATCTGACTGACTACTTAATGTTTATATCAAATTCATTAAGGAAGGCGCCGTAGTATTTTCATTTCTTTTATTTTCCCAAGTACTTTCAATCTTACTCGAGATCATCTTCTTTAGTGAATCACTAAGATAAAATATAATGTAATTTTTTAAAACTAATTATACCAGAATGCATTCATACATGTTTAAAATAATTATAACAAAGCACGTTTGATATACAGTTGCAAAAAGTTCACAACTATCAATTACATTAATTCTTTGTTTTCCCCCCTTGAAGATGATTTCGGATGTCATTGAAAATACTTGGGAAAATAAAAGAAATGAAAAAAAAACAAACTATGGCGCCTTGCTTAATGAATTTGATATCAACATTAAGAACTCAAGCAGATAATTCAAGAGGATTAGAATAAAAATAAATATACATATGTTCCGAGTATTCAACCAAACTTATATATATATATATATATATATATATATATATATATATATATATGAAGAAATATACTCTTAAAGTGTCTTATATTTATGGGATAAAGTGCTCAATATCAGAGATAATGTGTGTGTAAATATAAAAGTGAACACTTAGAGGCGATAGGCTGTTTCATACTACTGACATATATATATATATATATATATATATATATATATATATATATATATGAACATTGAAGTCAACACTCAGAGGCGACCGCCTGTTTCATGCTAGAAGCAATTGTGAGGCGGCCTGTCGCCTCTGAGTGTTGACTTCAATGTTCCCTTTTATATTTACATAAGCCCTACCTCAGATATTGAGCACTTTATCCCATAAATATAGCACACCTTACAACTATATTTCTTTATATATATATATATATATATATATATATATATATATATATATATATATATATATGTACACACGTATGTGAATGCGTATGTATGTGTGTTTGCATGTGCTGTCATCGAAACTCGACTGTGGAACAATTTTCCGCTAGAAAATATCCAGTAGGAAATTTTTCCAATCTTTCTTGATCCGTTCGAAACTTCATAACACTTTCTCTATGAAGGTCACAAATTGTTTCGTATTTATGTCGCACTTTTGCATTTCTTCAAATGAAAAGTGTAATCTACCAAAAAATATTACTTATGCCATCTTTAATGTTAGAATCAATAAATAAAAATTTCAGCTATCAAAATAAAATTAAAACCATATTTTATTATAATGTTGTTCAAACTAATACCGATTCTTAATTCTGTATACCGACAAAAAATAGAAAACCATTTTATATAGACCGACAGATAGATACACAGATATTTGTATGTTCGAGCTAAAATCTTTGGGTGTCTTTTACACTTCTACGTTCAAAATATAGAATTTATAAGAGCTGAGGCAATTTTATTTGATGGGTTCAGTTCAAATGAACATGATAGTGGCTAAAATGGCGATACAATAAAAAAACAAAAAGATAGGGAAAAAAGGCGGTTAATTAAAAGTTCGCATCTTCAAAATGGCGGAATAAGAGTCGGACACCTCAACGTTTGTTAAAAATTCATAACGAACCTGAGTTAGATCTTAACTCTCCTTCTGCTGCCGAATTCTTCGAAAAACGACAACAAAATAATTACAATAAAATATTTCGACTCCATTAAATCTTGATGACAAGTTTATTGGATACAAACTTCTTACAAACTGTTGATTTAAAAAAGGAATCCACCCCCCCCCCATAAAAAGTGTAAAAGTTCGATTCCATATTGTTACGTATCGATTAAGATCAATACAAAGAAAGCTTCCACTAATTATTGGCGTTGTCGAGTGTGTGTCTTTGAAGTTAGCAGGTATTAACTTGGAACATGAATGACTTTCAAAAAATATTCATTTTATGATCGAATATGGAGTCCTTTGTCATCTTCATTAAAGAAGACTTGATTTTTTTTTCGGATTGGCGTACACTTCATTCTATCTATCTATCTATCTATCTATCTATCTATCCTATCTATCTATCTATCCTATCTATCTATCTATCTATCTATCTATCTATCTATCTATCTATCTATCTATCCCAGTCTGTTCATATCTATCTATCTATCTATCTATCTATCTATCTATCTATCTATCTATCTATCTATCTATCTATCTATCTATCTATCCCAGTCTGTTCATATCTATCTATCTATCTATCTACCTATCTATCTATCTATCTATCTATCTATCTATCTATCTATATATCTATCTATCTATCTATCTATCCCAGTCTGTTCATATCTATCTATCTATCTATCTATCTATCTATCTATCTATCTATCTATCTATCTATCTATCTATGCATATGTGTGTGTGTGTGCTGTATACATTGTAGTACAAAAGCATTGGGTCAACTACATAAAATGATTATAGACATTTATTTTATTAAAAAGATTGTCTAGCAGAATGTTTTTATCAATAGAGTCTATGAATCATTTTTTTAGGTGCCGTGTAACAGAAGATATAAACGCTTTAAGCAGCTTGAAGTTGTCAAAAACCATGCAGCACTATTGGGCTAATGAAAGAATCTGAGATTATAAAGTCAGGATAATATTGAGACTTCTAAGTAAGAATTCTTCCATATTACTAACATGAGTGGGAGATCTCTTGGTAAGTCGTTGCAGTTGAAAGTTTTCTTATTTGTTTTGTTTTTACACTAAAATCATGGCTAAAATTGCTGATGAGACAAAGAGAAAGGTTGTGACTTTGAAAGGGAGAGATCACTCGACGAGAGAGATCGCTAGGCGCGGCTGGATATTCACAGAAAAAAAACATTACTGGAAATTAGTGCAAAGAAAACTTGAAGACAACAAAAGTTAGACAAGCAAGGTGAAAGAAAGATTTTGACAGCCTCGGACAGGCAATCCAAAATTGAATGCTAGGCAAATGAGAAGTAAATGCAATTGTAACAATTACTAATTACTAACGTCATACGTTGATGATTTATACATTATGTAATAATAAAGATGACTTTCTGAAAAACAATTTCCTTCAAATTTAAAAAAAAAAAGAACTTAAAGATGAAAAGTTTGAAATTATTATAGAGGCAATTGAGTCGGAATTAAAGTGCATTCGAATCCACAGTTCCACTATTCCACTATTCTCGTCGTTGCTATTAGCAACGACAAGAATATTAGGTTGGTGCAAAAACAATGACGTAATAATGTCGTTTTTTGACGTATTTTTAACGTCAAAAAACGACATTATTACGTCATTATTTTTGCACCAACCTAATAGAAACATAAACAATAACATTAATATTTTTTATAAAAATCAAATGAACGAAAATTATAAACAGGATGAAAGCAGAATTAAGAACATTATAAAAAAATACATAACACCAGTTGACAATAGTAAAATAATTAGATTAATTATTTATTGCCAAAAAATTAAAACCTCTAACCTTATAGTTAAAATTAATAATTTACCTCTTAGAACAAAATTAAATATTATTTACGAATTTTAATGCCCATTAAGGAACTGTATTCCTGATCAATCAAATTTCGTAAATAATTATATAGGCCACACTACAACTTGTTTGACACAGAGACTCACTCTACAGCTTTATGACAATAGCTCAATTAGATCTCATTTAAATATTCATGGAAACCTACCAGACACTATTCGTTGACAATACTAATATAATAACATTATCTACATGCAAACAAAGGCTAAAAATAATGGAATCCTTGTTAATAAAAACAAAAAAAAAAACACTTAATAGTATTAACTATGAACATGGACACAATGTCTTGACCGTATTTTGAAAAATGAAAACATTTTATAAAACATACAAGCAACAAACTATTTCTTATTTAACAATTAAAATATTTAATCCTTGAAAATGGCTAAATGTATAGCCGAAAGCGCTTGGATAAAAAAAAGAACATTCGGACAGTTTTCATATAATTTATCATTTGAAAAAAAAAAGAAATTAGATCGCATGACAAATTGTATAAAAAACTAAATAAAAGCACCTTGTCTGTAGTATTCATTGAAATGCGCATATATATATATATATATATATATATATATATATATATATATATATATATATATATATATATGATATAAAATGTTCAAACACTAATATTCCATGGTTATAATTTATTACATTGGAATCGTCATATTTTTCGATTTCTTTCTGAATTTGCAGGTCTGATGAATTGGATTGTGATTATGATTCCAATGTAAATTATAACCATGGAATATTAGTGTTTGAGCCTTTTATATTATATTGACCACTAATATTATCAATATATATATATATATATATATATATATATATATATATATATATATATATATATGTATATATACATTGCTGATACCCGAAGAGTCCGTCTATGAAATTCTGGATTTGGGATACTGAAGGTAACAGGTAACATCAATCAGCACATAATACAATATATAATTAATAGAAGTAATATATATATATATATATATATATATATATATATATATATATTGTGTGTGTGTGTAACAGTCTATTCACATCTTCAGGAATATGTATAGACATGTAAATAATAATTTAACAAAATCTGTTATAACAATTGTTACAACTGTGATAGGAACATGGAATATGTTCAGATAGAAGAAATCGATGCAGGTCAATAACGGGCATTACGCAGGCAAATGAGGAATGGCACAACAAAAGCTGCGCAGTGATAGAACTACTGAGCATCATAGATGCAGCTGGTATGTATACAAGAATAAAAGAAATAACATGACAAAAGTGGTGCTTTTCGTTTGTGCGCATTAACTCAAATGATGGGACGCGCAAAAAAGAAAATCTCATTTAAAGATGGAACCTTTACGTTGAAGAATTCCTTGATGAAGAAAGAAGATAACCTACAGAATAATACAGATTAAGATAAGATAATCCCTGGCGAAGATGAACAGGAACAAAGCAGCAGGGCATGATGGGATTGTAATCTATCAACCTTAGGCTATTTCCGCCTCGACAACATTACAGAAATAATAAATTAAATATTCAATAGTGACAACATACCAGACGACCTTAATAGATCCATCTTCGTGCCGTTGCTTCGGAAGCCAGGTGCAAATGAATGCCACTTCCATCAGACAATCAGTTTAATGAGCCCCAAAACAAGGGCCTGTCATCCGAATTCTGATGAATAGAGCGCGTAGAAAGTGGGAAGAAAGGACTGACTATCAATTGTAAGAAGACATAACGTACGGTGGTCTGCAAGAGGAAGGGTCCAAGATGCGATATACAAATTGGGGATTTCAAAATCTGACAAGTACAGAAATTTCAATATCTGGGAAGTGTTTAACGGATGACGGATATTAAGGGACCGGAATCAGAAGGTGCCTTCAAATAGCGAAGTATATTTCCTAAAGAAAGAAAATTCCGTAGAAATCAAGAAAAGACTGAATTTTTACATTTAATAATAATCTAAATTTCCTCACAGATAAAGAGGAAACTTGAGATTCTACAGAAGGATCCTGAGAATATCACGAATGAAACATGTGAGCAACGTAAAAGCTTTAAGGAAAATGGAAGCATCTGTCTATATCTCTGAGATGAGGTATTATGATTATTTACATTATTTACATTATTCGGACTGTGATCCTCATCATCATTGACATATTGACAACGTTTCGGCCTCTATATCTCTGAGATGAGGTATTATGATTACTTGCATTATTTACATATTCGGACATTATATATATTGTATGAATGATTCATCATAATATAAATTAAACTGCACCACATAATTAATATATATATATATATATATTAGGTTGGTGCAAAAATAATGACGTAATAATGTCGTTTTTTGACGTTAAAAAATACGTAAAAAAACGACATTATTACGTCATTATTTTCACACCAACCTAATATATATATAAAGAAAAATAGTCTTAAGGTGTGCTATATTTATGGGATATAATGCTCAATATCAGCAATAAAGCGTGTGTAAATATAAAAGTGAACATTGACGTCTACACTTAGAGGCGATAGTCTGTTTCAGGGTACTTCCGGCAAAATAACCGCCAAAATAGACTAGCCACAATGCACCACTAACCCGTATATATAAATAGTCGAGAAAAATAACAGCACTCGTGTCCTGAAGATTGCGTCTAGCATGAAACCGAATGTCACCTCTAAGTGTTGACTTCAATGTTCACTTTTATATATATATATATATATATATATATATATATATATATATATATATATATAATTATTTATTCGAAAATTATAACATAAGTATGTTATAAAATCACAACAAAAATAGCCATTTTGTTTCAACACTTCTGGTGTGTTATCAAGTGATGGTGTTGTTATATATATATATATATATATATATATATATATATATATATATATATATGTATGTGTGTGTGTGTGTGTGTGTGTGTGTGTGTGTGTAGATAATATTTACATACGGGAAAAACAACTTACTCACTACAAATATGCATTTTTATTTCGATGCGCATGAGAAATAACCAAAACCCGTCGAGATGCATGCGGATCGAAACAAGAATTCATCTTTGTAGTGAGTAAGTTGATGTGTCCGTATATAAAAAATTATAATAAAAAATTATTGTTCTTCTCTTGGTATTGAGACCTCTTTTCAATTAATGCTATGAAAGTGAGAATTTATAATATTTTACGTTCTCATTTCATTCGGATATATATATATATATATATATATATATATATATATATATATATATATATATATATATATATTTGCATTTGTCATGGCATAATTACGTTACAAAAAATTGCCTTAATCATATTCGTAACACACACACACACACACACACACACACACACACACATATATATATATATATATATATATATATATGTTACGAATATGATTAACGCATTTTTTTTTTTTTTTTGTAACGTAATTATGCACTGACAAATGCAACAAATATAAATATAATTAATATTTTTGGCGTATCTTCCCGCAGTTTTATCTTATCATTTAGCAAATTTTTTTCTTCATAACCTATGCCAATTGCTTAAAAAAATATGCGCCATATTCCGTCCCATTTTTTCCTTTTGTTTCAAAATGTAATTAACTTTCACGGATAAGTTCCACTAAAAGTGCTTTTTTAAAAACAAAATCCTTTCTTTTTTTATGATAATAGGAAAAGAAATACAAACGAAAAAGAAATTAATAAAGGTCGCCGGTAGTCGTATTCGAACGCAGCCAGTTGCGACAAAAGAAAATATTCGTTATAGAAACTCGATAACTGAAATTAAATGTATTGCTTATTTTTTTTTTCTTTTTGGTTCGTTTTTTACGAGTTATCAACCATTTACAGGTTATTTAAAATCAGAAAATATTTTTATATTGTAAAATCTTTTTGGAGCGAGATAATAATGATTTAGTAAAACAAGTCTTACTAATTAACCCATAGCTGGGGGAGAAGACGTGGTTTCATAACTTTCGAAAATGTGTTTGCGCGTAAAGAAATATAACGAATCCAACGAGAAATGGAACTCGGTTCGCCGATTTCCAATTCCGAACCATTACTCGCCACCCGCACATCCAAGCTTACAGTACCTGGTATTTCCAGGCGGTCATCCATCGTAAGGGAACCTCTGCTTCAACGTCCTGTGATCGTAAGACCGCCGATCTTAATTACGAGCAACAAATAATCCTGACATAGAACAAATTATCATCATTAACATACGTTGATTTCGCGATAAGGATAATCGTCTATGCAAGCAGATGGTGATGATGATTTCTTTAAGATTACGAATGCTTCTGGTAATAATAAGTTATAATCCCTTGTTATAATGAACGGAAGAGAATAATTTGCATTTCAATTTATTCCGATATATCGCTCCAAACTATATTACTTCAACCTTCATCTCTTACTGGGGACATATTTTTTTCATCATCCACACGCTCATCAATCTATTCCTCATGTATGACGAGCAAGAATGTAGCCAAAAAATGTCTTTCCATCCAACCAAAGACCTAAATGCTTGCAAGCAAATTTCATCCGAGAATCGTGTTGTCTTTTCTTTTCACTATATTTGCCGTGTGTACGGGATCTTGAAGCATTCCTCTGTAAATTCATTACTAATCGTTAATTTAGTTACCGATTCCACAGGCGCTTTTAGATCATCTTGGAGTCTCTTTCGATTTCATATTGTGTTATAACCTAGAAAGGGTTACTGAATGAGGAATGACCAAAACGGAGATTGGGAATGAAAAGATAATCTTTATAACATCAACAAAATACAGTACTCGCCAGCGGCGTGAAGTAGGTAAACCACTGCTAGTAGTGGACTACTTATATAGCACATTACGCTCCTCCCCACTTACAATAGTGTCCAATGTATTTATGAGGATCGGGACATACTCATTAATCTTCATAGGTACAGTATGTAACATATTGGATTCGTTTTGAAATAATTTAACATTTGCTGAGTTGCTTGTTGATAATTTTTGTGGTGTGTTAGTTCGAGGAAAACATCTGGTGGTAAGAAACTTCTTTCCTTTTCTGAATAATCGATCCAGAGAGAGTGACAGGGATATTTAATATATTAGCAATGGCTCCTATCTAAAAACAAATAAATACAAAAAAAAAGTACGTTGTTTAATTCATTCTTTTGCTTGTTTGAGAGAACCATTACTGTAACAAGATGCTTAGATGAAGCAGCGAGTTATGGATATAATAGCATCTTTATCCTAGTGACAAATTTAAGAAATTACAAGAGTTTCTATGCAACTGCCGAAAGATCTAAAGCTGCATTTTAAATAACATTTTTTGATGATTTTTTTTTAAATATGGCCGATGACTTTTTCACTGTTATACTTTATATTAAATTTTGCATTGCATTTTTAAAATATGTATTTTTTTAGGAACTGCTAGGAAATACAAAACGGGAAAAATTCAAAGTAAATTTTAAGAATTGGAATGTTATTAAATCTGGACTGAAACCTGTTCAATCTATTTATATGTACAGGCGTAATTAATTCTTATGTTTTCTGATGTTTAACCATTTTCTTTTGTGTGTAATCAATGATTAAACATCGGAAAACATAAGGAAAATTAATTCCTTCTTATAATAAGTAGAAATAACCACTCTTTGCCTGATGAAGGTCACGAGACGGGAAACCTGTGTAGCAAAAATATGGAAAATAAAGTATAATATATATTTAAAAAAGTCCACATTATAACCCAAAATGCTTGCAGTTTCTCTCTTCTCTTTAATATATATATATATATATATATATATATATATATATATATATATATATATATATATATATATATATATATAATATATATATATATGCACATTTCATTGACTACGACAGACAAGATGCTTTTATTTTGTTTTTTATACAATTTCTCATGTGACCTAATATTTTTTCTTTTCGGATGATAAATAAAATTGCATCTACATGCAAAAAAGTCTAAAAGTAATGAAAGCCTTATTAATAAAAACAAAACCAACACTTCATAATATTGACTTCGAACATAGACATAATATCTTGATCGTGTTTTGAAAAATGAAAACATTTTATAAAACATACATACAACAAACTATTTCTTATTTAACAATTCAAATATTTAATCCTTGAAAATGGCTAAATGTGTAGCCGAAAACCCTTAGATAAAAAAAGAACATTCGGACAGTTTTCATATAATTTATCATCCGAAAAGAAAAAAAGTATTAGATCGCATGAGAAATTGTATAAAAAACAAAATAAAAGCATCTTGTCTGTCGTATTCATTGAAATGTGCATGAAAGAAGGATTACTACCTAAATACACCAATTTTATATCTATATCTATCAATCTATATATATATATATATATATATATATATATATATATATATATATATATATATATATATCTACGTTCGTAGTGCAACAAAGTTTCGTGGTTTTACCAATTCATCAGACACTAAATATTGTGTTTTTTTTAATATACAGTTTATACAGTTGGTAATATCTAATTATTTGGTTTATATCCACATATATTATACACACACACACACACACACACACATATATATATATATATATATATATATATATATATATATATATATATATATAAACCGGTAAAATAAATGGATGATTGTCGTAAATTGTTGAAAATTATGATTCTAATAATATGAAGAGAAACATTAAAAGACACATAATGATAATATTACGAGGTAAGTAATTTAAATTCCAACTAAAGCCGAAGGAAAAACATTGCTTGTTCCTCTTTTTCTTGTCTTCCCTAATTCGAAAGGGTGGGAATATGTTGTTATCTCTTTCTTTATTCTACCAAATGGGTATAGTCAATTGACAAGGAATAAATTCTGTGTTGCCCACACAATGAATGCTCTACCCTCAGATGTTTTCTCCTATCCACCCTTCTAATCTGTCATTCCAAAATCTTTCCACTCTTAAAAGAGTGCATTTGCATGTACAATCCTAGTAGCCAAAACAGAATTCGTGATGACAAAGATTAATCGACAATTAATGTGCCTATTTCAGCGGCCCTCGTGAACAATCAACCTAGCATGAACGACAAGAATGAAGAATCTTTGGCTTTTTACCATGTGATTATCTCTAAGCATTCATTAGAACATGAAGAATCAATATTTAAAAATTCTATGTACTTCCATTCTTTTTTTCTTTTCTTTCTTTACTGTTTTCATGTCTTTTCTGTTTTTGTCTTTCTTTCTCTCTCTCTATCCCTCTTCCTTTTTTCTTTCTTTTTACTTCTTTACTTTTTCTTTTTTTCTTTTCTTCTTCAATTTTCCTTTCTTTCATTTTCCTTTCTTTTCTTTACCTCTGACGTCCGTTTATTTTCTTTCTTACTTTTTTCTCTTCCTACTTCTTTCTTTTCATTTTCTACATCCAATTCTTTCTTTCAGAATTAAGCGATCTTTGATTCCATGTTACGGAATGTTGCAACGATCTTTAACAAAATAATTTCCAGAAAAACAACTTATGAGATTTTTAAAACAATATTTCAAAGTAGCAATATTATCTGACAATGTTTTCTCTTTTTAAAAAAAAACAAACTTAAACTTAGACAAAAAAAAAAACAAAAAAATACCTTCATCATTAAATTTGTTTAGGGGATTTATTGTTGCTGGTGTAATGCCAAATTATTGTAACACGTGATTCAGGGCCGGTTTCATAAATTATAAGCGAAATGATTCAATAAAATAATTTAATCTTGATTTCTATCTCAAAAACAAGCAGCCTCTTTTTTAAAAAATCATTTCACCCCAAGGAAGGCAATAAAACCACTAAGATGCAAGAGTGTTAGAGATTATGAGAAAAATCTACTATTAAGGAGAGAGGACATTAAAAGAACAAGAAGACAGTTGACATTGCATATAAATTTTTGAAGATCAAAGTTGACAGGGAAATAAGAAGCCGGAAGAGAGTTCCACAAGCGAGAGACGCGATAGAAGAAAATGTTAGCCATAGAATTTATGGTTACATCTAGACATTTCGGCTGTAAAATGATGAGACCTTGCCGCCAATCTAGTACTGCGGTTAAATTCATTATATCTAGATACCATCGAAGAAAGTTCATCAGAACAATTGCCATGAAAGTATTTATAGAAAAGACACAGGGAAACTCTATTACGTGGGAAAGGGAATAAAGCTGAGATGCCAAGTCAGAGCCAATAATATTGCAGATTCTTCTCTGGATTTTATCAAGAATCTCTAGATATATAACAGAACCAGATGCAGCAGTAATATTCAAAGCATGGACGAATGGTAGACTTATATAAATATGTAAGATAGGTTATGGCGCGAAAAATTATCTCGCACGCCATAATTAATCAAGTCTCTTAGCTGCACACTTAAAAATTGACTATAGTCTTTCCACTTCATGTCCGATAAGGTGCAACGAGTCACTCCGCTAGAGAAAAATAAACTTATTAAAGAGAGATGATAATAAAAGAACAACAATTAAGATGGCAAAAGACAACGATTGACATTGCATTTTAATTTCTGAAGATTAAAGTTGACAGAGAAGCAAGAAGATGGAAGAGAGTTCCACAAGTGATAATTACGAGTGAAAAAAAAAAACAGTTTACATAGAACTTATATGTTGTCATTTCGCCGGTAAAATAATGAGACCTTACTGCCAATCTAGTACTGCGCTTAAATTCATAAAGTCTAAGTACCTTTGAGGAAAATTCATCAGAACAATTGTGATGAGAGTATTTATAGAAAAGACACAGGGGATCTACGTTACGTAGGAAAGAGACTGAGGCTGAGATGCCAAGTCAGAACCTATAACATTGCAGATTCTTCTCTGGATTTTATCAAGAATCTCTAGACATATAACAGGACAAGATGTGGCAGTAATATTCAAAGTACGCACAAATGGGAGACTTATATAAATATGTAAGATAGGTTATGGCGCGAAAAATTGTCTCACACGCTATAAGGAATCAAGTTTCTTAGCTGCACACTTCGCAATTGGTTCAATATACTCTTTGCACTTCATGTCCGATAAGTCATTCAGCCATGTTGATGGAATTTAAAATGGTCATTTCAGCAGTTTCGTTTTAGAGGCGTTCAAATTAACAAGTCATTCCTTGCCCCAGTTAACAACATATTGTAGGTCCATTTTGAGGTCAGCTGCCAATTTGACTTGAATCGATCATACTTGATCTTACAGGAGTAAATAGGCCGTCAGCATAGATCCCGAGTTGAGAACTGTTTTCATCAGGAAGGTCATTTGGGAAAATTCAAAACAAAGCCAGTTCAATGTAGAGCCCTGGGGGACATTTGCATTTCGTTTGAAATAAGATTTTTAAAAAAGTGTATTTTTCTGTGACATTTCTCGGTTTTACACCGGAAGTCAGTGGCTTTCTAAGCGCAGCTGAAGCGTTGTACAAGGACTAAAGTATGGAGCACCCATCAAGGATCGAACTCACTACGCAGTCACACCGGAAGTCAGTGGCTTTCTAAGCGCAGCTGAAGCGTTGTACAAGGACTAAAGTATGGAGCACCCATCAAGGATCGAACTCACTACGCAGTCACACCGGAAGTCAGTGGCTTTCTAAGCGCAGCTGAAGCGTTGTACAAGGACTAAAGTATGGAGCACCCATCAAGGATCGAACTCACTACGCAGTCGTAATTGCTCTAGTGAGAAAAGCCTGTTAACCATTACACCACGCCGAAGTGCGACATCGGACGATCTTTGTTGTGAATAAAGTGATAAGAAATCTCTTAAATTATCATTAGTATTCTCACCAACTTATGGTATGGATCGTGTCAATTCTACTAAAATCATTTAATTATTTCAATTTTTTACAAAGAACTTTGTGTTTCATAATTATAGACCTGACCATCAGCTATATTGTCCGCAACTTAGAATTATTATTTAATCGGTGAGATTTCCTATTACAAATATGTGGTTGCATTTACTGGAGGTTAAATGAGAAGAATTTAATACCCCCACCCAACGCTCTTCTAAGTTTCTGAGTCTCTTGATTTGTATGTAAGTGATTTCGAATCTTCATCTTATTTCCAAATCTTCCCGCCTTTATGAAAGTCTCTTCGAGACTGTTTCAATAATAACGAGGCCAACTCTCATCTTCATGTTCTACATTTTCTTTTTAGTTTTCTGGTTTTTCATTTTCTTTCAATTTAACTATGTGATTTATTGTAACGGCGAAACGGGCTTTCCTTATTTACGATGACAAGCGATTTGGTTGATTTGTGGTCATTTCAAAGACTCATAAATTTTTATTCTTTAAAACAACTGTTACTTTTCACCTATAGCATTGGTCAAGTACCAATCGTTTGCAGAAGTCTTGGAGGATCAATTTTCCTACCCAATCATGTCTATTTTTATCCATCTTTAGAGCTAATTTTTAATTTTATGAATTTACTTATTATACGACTGATAGATGCAGAAGCAACATTTGTTTTCATCAGTTATTTTATTTTTCTTTTGCTTAAAGTTTCTCTGGCGAGTAAACTTTGAAAACAGCTTTCCTATGATTTCGAGCCACAAAATTCTAACCGGTTTTAGAAATATCCTATAATTTGTCTTGTAATATCAAGGTATTTGTTTTGAAATGTCATGGTATTTGTCTTGTAATATCATGGTAGTTGTCTTGTAATATAATGTTATTTGTCTGGTAATATCAAGGTATTTGTCTAGAGATGTCATGGTATTTGTCTTGTAATATAATAGTATTTGTCTTGTAATATCAAGGTATTTGTCTTGAAATGTCATGGTATTTGTCTTGCAATATCATGGTATTTGTCTTGAAATGTTAAGGTATTTGTCTTGTAATATCATGGTACTTGTCTTGTAATATCAAAGTATTTGTCTTGAAATGCTATGGTATTTGTCTTGTAATATCAAGGTATTTGTCTTGAAATGCCATGGTATTTGTCTTGTAATATCATGGTATATGTCTTTTTTTTCGAATATCCTTTATTTTGCTTTTCGGTGAAAATTTCTTCACGTTGGAAGCAGTTCTAGTTTGGTTTGTTTTGTTTTGCAGTATATCAACCTCAGTGGGTTATTTAATGCCGACAAGTTTTTTTTATTGCTGATAATATT
>OZ010586.1:16386185-16398685 GCA_963932145.1 Acanthosepion lycidas | reverse complement strand
AATACACTGACTATTCTCCTCAATAACAGCCAACAATCTATTATCCATTGATTTTGTTAAATTTTTTATTTCAGCAAGTTCAATTTCTGACATGGTGGTTTTAATTGCATAAGCCTACTTTGCATCATATTGTTTGCAATCTTCATATAATTTCCTCTTGACCATAGACTTTCCATTGGATTAAGATCAGGACTTCATTGTGGCCGTTCCATTATCTTCTGTTTTGTAAACTTTTATGTTCAAAATATTCACAGGTAACCTTACATACATGAGAATAAGGATTTTCATGCATAAATACACAGTTCACTTTGAATCTGGGAAGCCAAGACTTGTACTATTCAAAGAAACTCTTGTCAATAAAATTGCAATAGTTAGCACTATTCAGTTTAACTCCTTCAATTTTTTGAATGGTTCAATAATAGTTTAGTTGAAAATTCCATTCCATATCATTACACTGCTGCCTCCTTTCTATCTTCTTTTAACCACAGGCATCGGATAAAATCCATCCTTTGGCCCATCAGGTCCATCGAGTGTCCCCAGAGAATTGTCTATGAAAATTCATTTTAAAAAAAGTCAATATTTATGTATTCCTTGGACCAATTTTGATACTTTGAAATATTTACTTTACTGAGAGGTGTTTTCTTAGGAGAATTCTTGATTTGCAAAGTATTTCCAAAGTATTCTACACTTTTTGCCTGTCTTGACTCCTTCAAAGATCTAAGCACTGGTTAAAAGTAGTTGTTTTGCTATAACTTGCTTTAATTTACATTCCCCTCAAGGAGACAAGTTCTTAAAGCCTTTTCCTTTATTTCTAGTTTTCAACTCAGTTATATTTTCAACAGCCCTCTTTATTGTTAAATGATTTTTGTAAAGCTCCTTTGACATCTCCAATATGGACATTTCTTCACTTGATAACTTTGTTATTTTCTCTTTTTCAACATTTATAAAATCCTTTCCATTAGCCATGTTTCAACATATATTATGGAAAAAAATTGATTTTATTAAATTTCAGTTTAATCTGCATCATAACTTCAGACGGCAGTTTTTATGATAAATCCAATAAATTTAATAAAAAATGTTGAAACTATCTAAAATTTTAACTCAAATATTATTTTGATGTTAATTATTTGATAAAAAATTTTCGAAGCAAATTCGAACTACTGAGCTTTATGATTTGCATAGTAAATTCAGACGGACTGAATATATATATATATATATATATATATATATATATATATATATATATATATATATATATATATATATATACATACACGGACTTATATATATATATATATATATGTATATATATATATATATATATATATATATATATATATATACATACACAAACCAAATCACAGCAGCCCTTCTACAGAACGCATAACCCCATTAGACATCCCAGACCACCTAGATTATCCCCTAGTAGACAATCAACAACAAACAGACTCAACTATAAAAAAAACGGAATAAGCCTCCAACCATGACACCTGGATGGGGGTATAGCATCCCTAATAGGATATACGATGCAAGCTTTCGAGCTTTTACAAAAGAACTTCGCCATGCTTGCAAATTCAAACTTGACCCATACGGGCGAGTTATAAATTTGAGTAACAATAAATTTTCACTCACTATATTCAGGGTATTAAATAAGGGACTAAGCTTTTGCCCTAGTCCTCCAAGGTTTGATAAAGACACCTTGGCAAAGAACCTGAAATCCTTCTTCAGAAGAATACGGTTAAAAGCCCACTACGGGGAAAATGATCATACACCTTCCATACTTGAGACATTAAAAGAGAAGGACACTACCTACACCCCCAAAAACACAGACATGACTATACAGACATTTGAACTAGCCGTAGCAAATGACATAAAGAAAACAACAGCACGTAAGCTGCCAAGTGACAATATTACTGAAGGGGAACGTATAGCCCTCGATACGCTGACACATAGAGATGACCTAATAATAACACAGGCTGACAAAGGGGGTGCGACAGTGATCTGGGGAATCGAAGAATACATTAAAGAGGCCAACAAACAGCTAGCCGACAAAGAAACTTATAAAAGCATACCTACAGATCCCCCTCCAGAATACCAAAAAGAATTAACTAGCTCACTAAACATAATGCTTCGCAACAATCTAATCGACAAGGAAACATACACAGCACTTACACCCACAAACATTACACCTGCTCGTTTCTATCTCCTTCCTAAAATACACAAAAGCAACAACCCAGGAAGGCCGGTTATTTCATCGTTCAACTGCCACACGACAAAAATTTCCAAACACATAGATCATTACATACAACCGCTAGCCAAGGAAGTAAAATCATACATCAGAGACACAACAGATCTACTGAACAAAATTAATCACATACAAACAGTACCAGAGAAAGCTACTCTAGTGACTATGGACGTTAGGTCACTCTATTCAAACATTAAAACATCGAAGGGCTAACCGCCCTTCAGGAAGCACTTACTAAAAGAAGAAAACAAGACCCCCCCACAGAAGTCATCATAAAACTCATGGAGCATGTCCTTACATTGAATACTTTCAACTTCAATGGAGCACACTACCTTCAAATAAGAGGTTGTGCCATGGGCACCATAGCAGCTCCATCATATGCTACAATATTCATGGGAAAATTTGAGGAGACCCATATCTATCCAATCATTGGTAGCGACTGCGTATTCTATGCAAGATATATCGATGATATATTCTTTGTATACACGGGTAGTGATGACAAACTTACCCAATTCCTTATGACCCTAAACACAGTGCACGACTCAATTAAGTTTGACTATGAAAAATCCACAACATCAGTAACATTTTTAGACACCCGCATTTACATAGATGAAAACAGGAAACTACAAACGACACTACACACTAAAATCACCGACACCCACAACTATCTACACTTTAAGTCTTTCCACCCTAAACACCTCAAAGAGAACCTTCCCTATTCACAAGCACTTAGACTCAGAAGGATATGTTCCAAAAATGAAGAATTAAATAAACACATTGAAAATCTGGAGCATCAATTCACAACACGTGGCTATAAACAACACCTAATCAGGGAACAAATAAATAAAGCAATTTCCACACCTAGAGAAGACACCCTAATGTACAAGATTAAAAATAAATCTAGCCGCATCCCTCTAGTAACCACTTTCAACCCCACTCTGCCTCCACTATTCCAAATAATCAAACGTCGCTGGGAAATACTACATCTCAAACCAGACCTAAAAAAACTGTTTAAGGAACCTGGCCTTCTTGCATATCGTAGACCTAAGAACCTAAAAGAAATCATAGGTAGTAACCACATTTCAGGGGACAAGGTAATCCGTAATAAACTAAGAACAAAAACAACAGGATTTTCCCAACCATGCAACAACAAAAGAAGTTGCAACCATATTGAAAACACGAATTCATTCACTGGCTCAATCACTAAATCTACTTTCAAAATCTACCACGATTCTAACTGTAGAAGTCATAACATAATTTACCTCCTAGAATGCACACTATGCCAGAAACAATATGTAGGAAAATCTGAATGGCCTTTCACTACAGAATTAACAATTATCGTAAACGAATTAAGTCGACTCCCCATGAAAAATTATTACCTGTAGAACAACATTTCCGCCTGGAAAAACACGATTTCAAAACCCATGTCAAATTCACTATAATTGAGAGAATAGAAAAGTTCAGAGCAGATAACATTAGAAAGATTTTAGAGTCGCATGAAAATAAGTGGATACAACGTCTAAAAACAAAATATCCAGCCGGGCTAAATCACAAATTTAACAATATATAGATATAACTCAACAAATAAAAAACCTACCCATATTTTTCACCCACACAAGACAGACAGGCTTACGGAGGTGTGGAGGCCTCACACTTATACACTCACCTACACGAATATACACACTTACACACATCATACGCACTCACTCCCTAATGAGCCAAATGATAACACACACCCACAGCAATACACACGCTTACACATATCATACTCACTAAGAACCAAATAACACACACACAAACACTAAACAGAGACACATCCCCTCACCAAGTCAAATAAAACTGTCAAACTGACCAGAGAATTCATAGCAGCATGTATCTATCCAGCTCTTATCTCAAATAACAACTTAAAAGAGACTGTTTGACCAACACAAGGAGTGTTAAAAGATTTATGTTAAAAAGATAAAAAAAATAAAAAAACAAATGAAAACTACAGACAAAAGTTCATTTTCTCCATCAAGAGATTCTTTCTGTAGTTTAGTGCTAGCAGCAAGCAGAAATATTTCTCCTCCCGATGATGGCCATTTCGGCCGAAACTAGTCGAGGAATCTAAATGGAATAATAATAAAAAAAAAAAACGAAAGAATATTAATCTACAACCCAGTGTGTCTGAAGATTTTAATTTTTTAATTTTTTTTATTGTTCAAAAAAAAAAATATATATATATATATATATATATCCGGGTAAGATGAGAATGAACGAAGTACAATTCCAATGTTCGTAACATTTAATTTAAAAGAGAGCTCAATACAAAGTAGAGCGATATTTTTTATTTTAGGATATTACATCGAAAACCTAGCAAAATCGCTACACAATTGCAGTCATGTTTCGATGCGTATAAACGCATCTCATCAGGCGATTGCTCTTTTGTTACAATCGCCTGATGAGATGAGTTGATACGCATCGAAACATGACTGCAATTGTGTAGCGATTTTGCTAGGTTTTCGATGTAATATTCTAAAATAAATTTAAAAAGTCTCTCTCTCTCTCTCTCTCTCTCTATATATATATATATATATATATATATATATATATATATATATATATATGGATATGGCTGTATATGGAAGCTATGCATTTACATGTCTGTATAAAGTTCCATTATTTCAGTTCCACTTGACTAATTAATTTCGGCAGAAGTCAAATTTTAGTCTTTTTGTGAATTTTCTCCTGCATTATACTCTGTCCAAACTAATATAACAACTATATATATATATATGTATGTATGTATGTATGTATGTATGTATGTATGTATGTATGTATGTATGTATGTATATATATATATTGAGGTCTTCCTGATAGGCACGACTTCAATGTATTATTCATCATACATACCAACTGTGAGTACAATTGGAAAAATTGTTCGTAAATTCAAACAATCTGGGTGGGTGGCAGATGTGGAAACACTATTGCATGCTCGTTTGCGCCGTTCAGCTGCAGTGCACGAGAATGTGGCCGAAAATTCAGACACCTCTATTCATCATCGCGCGCAGGAATTGAACCTCTCTACAACAACGTTACATCAAATTCTGACAAAAGATTTGTCTCTACACGCTTCCAAAATTAAATTGACACAAGAAGTGAAACCTGCTGACCATTTGAAGCACCGTACATTCGTTAATTGGGTGCATGAGCAAAAATATCCTCTATAGTGATGAAGCCCATCTTGCATTTGGGCTGATGAAAATCCAAGGAAGATTGTTGAAAAGTCACAGTATCTACAAAAAGTCACCGTTTGGTGTGCATTTTTTGCTAGAGGAATCATTAGGCCGTATATTTATAAATTTCAACGTCCATTTTCGTAACAGGCTTCGATAACTTTAACACGTTGTTTGATTGTTAATCTTTTCATGGTTGAAATTTCCAAAAACTTAAATTATTAATTCTGAAAGAAAAAGAAAAAAAAATCATTGGATGCTTAAACTTAATTCACATTTAAAATTGGTCCAAGTTATTGGAACACCTTATATATATATATATATATATATTTATATATATATATATATATATATATATATATATATATATAGATAGATAGATAGATAGATAGATAGATAGATAGATAATATTAGTAGTCAATAAACATATACAAATATATAAATACATATATATATATATATAAAATCTGAAAGAAAACGAAAAAATATTTAGACTCGTAAACTTAATTCAAATGTAAAATCGGTCCAAGTATATATATATATATATATATATATATATATATACTTTCCCTGACGATCCGTTTAGGTGAAACCTAGGTAGGTTTGTCTGACTCACTAGGTGTATCTAGGTCTGCTCTACGATTGTATTGAGCTCTTTTGTTAGTTAGTTGTCTACTCGTATCGGGTTTTTTCTTTGGGCTTCAGACCTGCATCTGTGCGATTTGTTCGACAGTAGTTCATGTTTGTACCTCTTTCTTTTTTTAAAACCTTTTTTTCCCTCGAGATTGATTTGATTATTTGCAAATCAAAAATTCGAGGGTTTTTCGAAACGAGTCTAGTTATCTATATTTATATATATATATACAAGGAATGAAAATGATGCCTCTTATTTAATTTTATTTGCCTATGACGTCAGAGGCGAATGTTGATGGTCGTCAGTAGAAGGTGCACTTCCCCACCATTAAACCATTATTTTGCATTGTTAAAAACATGCTGATAAATATCTTCTGGCATAAACGTGTATGCGAAGCAGGTGTTTATTACTGTATTCCTCCTTACGAAAACATTGTTCTCTTTGACAATAATAAAACTATTCCGATATAAACTAAAAGAAAAAAACCCTTAGTTTATTCTATCGTAATCAGGTGCTCCCAAACTATAAACAAAACCAAAAAGCCATTATATCATTCGCCGATACATATCAATTAATAATTATAATAAATGCCTAAGATATATCATTCATTACAGAAAAGAAGAACGTCTAACCTAATTATTATGAATAAGACAAGACTTAAAAATCTTCCAGATGGAAAACAAAGTTGTTTATGAATCCTCGCAACACTTGAGATTTTTCAATTCGGAGATTTTTCCAATAATAAAACAAGACATCAAATTATTATATAGGTCACACAACCACCACAATATCTCCTATTTTAATTTTCCACTTATCGATACACCAGTCTATGTCTCTGAGATGAGTTATTATGATTATTGCATTATTTACTTTATTCGGACTGTTATCCTCATCTTCATTGGCATATTCACAGCGTTTTGACCTCTATATCTCTGAGATGAGGTACTATGATTACTTGCATTATTTACATTATTCGGACTGTTATCCTCATTTTCATTGCCATAGTCACAACGTTTCGGCCTCTATATCTCTGAGATGAGGTACTATGATTACTTGCATTATTTACATTATTCGGACTGTTATCCTCATCTTCATTGCCGTAGTCACAACGTTTCGGCCTCTATATCTCTGAGATGAGGTATTATGATTACTTGCATTATTTACATTATTCGGACTGTTATCCTCATCTTCATTGCCATATTCACAACGTTTCGGCCGTTGTACGCTCCGGCCTTTTTTCAGGTGATTGGAATTTCGAACTGAATCCTTTATTTCGTCCACCAGGATAGATTGTTCTAGTTCCACGTGCTCTGCCTCTTCAGGACGTCTCAGTTATTTTTCGTTAACTCAAATCTCCATTTTTTGGTTTAACACTCCTGTGGTCCAGTATTGAACTCTCAACTCTTTGGGTCGAGTCACTGAATTTAACCAACCTCGTTTACCACTGGGCCATATGTCTTCAAGGTGAACTTCAATGTGAACCAAAAACTGCTGGTGGGGAGATTGGAGTTTCTGAGGAGCATGGAACCACCTCTTAATTGCTGTTGTTTGCAGGTCCACGCTGAGCCGGGGTGGTAGCACCTGTTAGGATCCCAGCTACAGGAAAAAAGCAAATCTCCAAACAAAAATATGATGAAAGTATTAAAAAATACTAGCAATTTATTTTTATATAAAAAAAATTACCAACAATACATATTTATATTAAAATGACCAACAATGCATTTATAGCAAAATCTGTAGTTGACAGCATAAAATTGCATTCAAAATATATTTAGTTGTAGCCATAAAATTGTGTTCAAAATATTCAGATTTCGGCATTAAATAACCCATAGAAGTTGATATACCGGTAAACAAAATCATACCAACATTACATGATATTAATTCATATAATATCCTACATTTTCTTAAATAAATCAAATTGCATAATAAAATTTAACAACATAAACCCACACAACACACATAAAACAACATAAAAACACACATCACCACCTCAAGTAACTATGTCCATACAAAACTGAGACATTCACGAGAAATTTTCGCTACACTTCCAATCTTTGAATTTCAACATACAAATGCGACACAACACCACCCGTATACATACATATGTCATATCCGAAACTGTCCACATATGTTTATATATGTATGAGTCCCGACGGACGACCAAGTATGTATATGTGTCTGCGTACTTCATTAGGCGTATGAACATACATCGATGTTTGCGTTAGTACGATGACACCACGACGACGTTTTCCCCCCACCATTTCCATAATAACACCAATACACGCAATCTACATAAACCCAAAATTTTAAAAAAATTAATCAGTTTGTCTGACGATCGCAAAAGCGTGAAACCCAGGGTCACAAACTCACATCTATCCAACAAAATATATACATAAATATATATATATATATAACATAGAACATCTAGGAAACTAAGACTCTACTAAGCCATATGCTGAGCTTTGTGTAATTAAAATGAAACTCTGGAACATCCAAAGAAGAAAGGAAAGTGAGACTAATCCAAAATTGGTATTTATTTTTATGGTAGTACCATGCTTTACAAGAAAATATTGCTACCTATCAACTTTTATTTTTCAAATAGATTTTAATAAAAAGAAGTCCCTTACAAACAACTCAGTCGTCTATGTATTGCCTTCCATGGCACTGTTAACTACAAAGTACTGATGAAAACAGACAACCTCCATCTTTCCCTAATTTATTCTCTCTCCCTTCCTGGATTATTTAATTCATTAATTAGTTTAATGCCTATTTGCATACAAAGATGGAAGAACACGCGGGTATTCACCCAGAAAGAGAATCGTGCTCTTAATATCAACACGGTATTTCCTCTGTCCCCCACCAACATTAAGACGAGATGTGACACAAGGTCTATTTCTAGGCTGGGGGCCCGAGCGCGTACCCCCGGGACAGGAACAAAAATTCTCCTCAGTCCCCGCAACCGTCGGTTGCGCAGGCCTCGGTGCGAACACCAATCTCTCCCTCTAGTGTAATGGGAGGGCGCGTCCTCGGGCAGCTGTTCCCCAGGGCTGGGCACCTCTTCAGTATAATTTTTTCAGTTGCCCCTCTGTCCTTTGACAGAGAAGCCCCTGTGCGACCAAAGACAGAGGGGCAACTGAGAGATGATAAGTAGATGTGTAACTACTCAAAAAGTGTAAGAATTATGCTCTTAATATCAACCCAGTTGTATATAAAACAGTCTTTTTATGCATCTAAGAATATATAATCCTGATAGAAAATGCTTCGTTCTTTCCTTATGCAGAAATGTGTAGTTGTCTTTTCTCCAGCGTCCCATGATGCAAAATTCTTCAAACAGAAATTAGTGTTTAAAACGTAAGGAAATCTTTTCTTGCTCATCCTCCAGATTTTGTTAATTATCATCCACTTCATCTTCGAAAAAAACAAAAAAATTTTCATCTTTATTAATGGAGGTGCATAGATATTTCCGAGTGAATAATGGTTAATATCGCGATGTCCTAGCAGTCTTCATTATCGACATTTTCAAGTGAGAACTGTCAAATTGAATTCTAGATTCTCACCTCTGACATGTACCAATAAATTATTTTCGAAACTTTCAGCACACAACTAAAAAAAAAATCAAACATTCGTATATAACAAAGAAATAATATTTTTTAAATCTTACCCAATTATTCACACACACACGCACACACACACACACATATGCGCGTTAGTGTTTGCATAAAACAAAAAATACATGACAAATATATGATTACGTATATATGATAGATAGATAGAAACAGAATATATATATATATATATATATATATATATATATATATATATATAAATAGATAGATAGATAGAAACAAATAGAAAGAAAGAAAGATAGTATCAGAATAGATAGATAGATAGATAGATAGATAGATAGATAGATACATACATACATACATACATACATACATAGAAAGAAACAGAATAGAAAGAAACAGAATAGATAGATAGATAGATAGATAGATAGATAGAAAGAAAGAAAGAAAGAAAGAAACTGGGATAGATAGATAGATAGATAGATAGATAGATAGAAACAGAATAGATAGATAGATAGAAACAGAATAGATAGATAGATAGATAGATAGATAGATAGATAGATAGATCTAAATAGACAGGAACTGGGATAGATAGATAGATAGATAGATAGATAGATAGATAGATAGATAGATAGATAGATATAAACAGAGTAGAAATAGATAGATAGAATTTGGATTCATTGGACGCTGAAAAGATTAATATACGCATGTGTCAAATATACAATTACGTACTTACACCTGAGGCATGGTCTTAATGTATATTAACATCTACATATATATCTATGAAGGTAAATATATGAGCGCCAGCGATTAATTCTGTCTCAAAAAGTGATTTTTTTTAATTCTCACCATCTTCATCCGTATAATAATTGAGGCGAGCAAATTAATGCCATATTGAAATGAATCCCCTTTGACAACTGATTGCCATCTGTCAAAAGAAGTCAAGAATATTTGCAAATATTTCGAACCGCCTGCTAAGTAGAAATTTACCACATTTCAAGAAACAATCGGTAAATTTTGGAAATGAACACTTCGTCGAACACACACACACACACACACACATATATATATATATATATATATATATATATATATATATATATATATATATAGATAGATAGATAGATAGATATATTAGGTTGGTGCAAAAATAACGACGTAATAATGTCGTTTTTTGACGTTAAAAATACATAAAAAAACGACATTATTACGTCATTATTTTTGCACCAGCCTTATAGATATAGCTATAAATAGATAGATAGATAAATAGAAACAAATAGAAAGAAAGATAGTATCAGAATAGATAGATAGATAGATAGATAGATAACTGCAAAATGGTCCTGCATCCATAATTAGTCTTCCACTTAAAATCTTCACAGACACACATACACACAAATGTTCGTGTATATATATATATATATATATATATATATATATATATATATATATATATATACACAAATGTTCATATATATATATTATAGTGTATATTTAGGGAGTAATTTTTCATTAATGCATGTTTCATTAAATAAAAATAAGTTTTGTCTACATTATTTACATTATTGTCCTCATTTTGTCGCCATATTTATTAAAACGTTTCGGCCGTTGTAGGCTCCGGCCTTCATCAGGGGGTTGGAATGTCGAACTTAACCCTTTATTTCGCTCACTGGGGTAAACTGTTCTAGTTCCACGTGCCATGTTTAATGCATGTCAGTTATCAGTTATCTCCTGTTAATTTCCTTCTGAAAGTTATTCACTGCCTTAACCGGGTATTGAACTCACACTCTTTGGGTCCTGTCACTGGATCTAACTAACACCTTTAACCACTGTGCCATGTGTCTTTGAAAGGTTAAGTTCGACATTCCATCAACCTGAAGAAGGCCGGAGCGTACAACGGCCGAAACGTTGTAATAAATATGGCGACAAAGATGAGGACAATAGTCCGAATAATGTAAATAATATACATAATACCTCATCTCAGAAATATAGACAAATACTGAAAATTTGTCTATTTATAACAGAAGCCATTGGTTTATACCAACAGCTTCTCATACTTAACACTTCTCGTTTTCACTCTCGCGTGGCATGTGTGACGTCACGAGCCTCGACGCAATTTTCGCTTCCGCGTCTCGTATACACGAGTTAGTCGTTGCTTTGAAAATTTTTCATACAACAAAAAACAGACTATCATTATTGTTTCGTCCGTGTATTGGTTGATATACTGAAATGTAATTTTCATCTTTGTTAATGGCTTATGTAAGCCGAAAGCTTAGATTGGATATAAAGATGACAAATGCACACGAAAATGGAAATAGATCTAAGAGGTCATTAAAAGATAAGCATGCCCCTTCACGCAGAACTTTTCCCTGCCAGTTCAATTTCGATCACTAGCACAAAAAAGAAAATATCTGATATCGAGAATATTTAACATGGAAAAACATAAAGAAAAATGAATTATTTTTGATAATATGTGGAAATTTCCACTCTTTGTCTGATGACTGTCGCGAGACTGGAAACACGTGTAGGAAAATTATAGAAAATAAAACATAATATTTTTTTAAAATCCACATTACAACCAAAAACGTTTGCAGCTTCTCTCTTCTTATATATATATATATATATATATATATATATATACGAGGGTCATGCAATAAATAAGGTGAATGTTTCGGTATAAGGACTTCTAATACAGACAGAAGCTTACTTCTTTTCTTTTTTTTTTCAACGTAGTATCCCATCACTGTCACATACTTTTCCCATCTGTGCACAAGCTTCCGTATTCCCTCAGCGTAAAAATCTTTGGACTGATGTCTCAGCCAGTCGCTCACAACACTTTTGAC
>OZ010586.1:16341185-16381185 GCA_963932145.1 Acanthosepion lycidas | reverse complement strand
AACCTGCGGAGGGTCATTTGGGGACCTTGTGACACGTAGTGCACCAGGTCACTGTATTCGGCCCTTCAAAAAGTGTGGATGGTCCTGCACGAAGCCTTCACCACTATAATCAAATCTCATGTGCTGTTGTCGGCTGATCTGCTTGACCCCCATACGTCGAATTCGACGGGAGAGTCGACTATATATATATATATATATATATATATATATATATATATATATATATATATATTACTTAAAAGATTAATGGTGAGAGTTGAATCAGACCAGGAAGCATTATTAGAAAAAAAGTGCTCAATACACTTTTCGTGTGAAAAAAATAAAATAAAAGTCAAAATAAAATATAGAGCTTTTAATTTAAAATATCAGGATGTCAGTTGAGTCCGCTACTTTGGTTTCAACCTGATGGTCTCCTCAACTGTTTTTTATCACATGATCTCTTAACACTCTATTTAAAATAATAATAATAATAATAATAATAATAATAATAAACGCTATATCATCATTTTTTAAAAAAATAAATAAAACGCATGACGTTGGGTGTAATAAAAAGGGAGGAGGCGGATGTGAAGAAGAAGATGAAGAAGAAGAGGAGAAGGAGGACGAGAATAGCAAGGGTATTTGTGATGGTTTAATTGAAATGTACTTTTTTATCCACTCTCATATGTGCTTCAAAAATAAAGCACTAAGAGGTCATTTGATGAAAATTGCCTGTGGATACCGTAAGGTTGAAACCAATACAGTGTAACCCGGATATAAGAGAGATTTTCTCTGGTCCCAAATTAGAGCCATACTTACCTAAACAAAATAGACCAAACCCGGATATAAGATACTTCTTCTCCGGGTTACACTGTATAGCGAATTCAACTGATCTCCTTATCTTTAAAATATATATATATATATATATATATATATATATATATATATATATATATATATATATATATATATATATATATATATTATATTTTGGTATACACAAAAATACGTGCAGCATTGTGCTAAACGCGAAAAGATCTCTATGAAAGAATCTTCAGCGTTGCTGAGTTAGCGGAACAGAATGGCTCGCATTTCATTCCTTTAATTTATTGGTATTTATAAAAAATAAGTATATATATATATATATATATATATATATATATATATATATATATATATATATATATATATATATATATATATATATATATATATATATATATAAAGACATTTTTATGTTTATACATTCTTTTTATAGATAAAAATATTTAAGTAAATGCTCTGTTTATAATAAACAGTATTAACAACATTTACCGGCCTGAATTTCTGAGAAATTATCATAAAAATGTTCACCCTCCGATAGAAATCGAACTTGTATCCTATACGGAATCGTCATATAGCCTGCTGGGCTTTTACCGATTTCGCCACAGAGGAGCGTTCAGTTCGCAAGGTCGATTTTACTGTTTTTAAACTACAATTTTTTCATGATTTTCTCACGTACATTCATATCTGCTTGATGCGTATCCAAATGTAAAAAAATGACGTCACGCCTTATTGCGGACGCATATTTTTTATAACAATTTCTCGGACATTCAGGCCGGTAAATGTTGTTAATACTGTTTATTATAAACAGAGCATTTACTTAAATATTTGTATCTATAAAAAGAATGTAAAAGCATAAAAAATTGTCGGACTTTGTCCATTTCATAAAATATATATATATATATATATATATATATATATATATATATATATATATATATATAAAAGTGGGGATTAAATTCTTTTGCAAACTTCTACAATTAATTACAAGAAAATCTTTCGTCTACATAAGAGTTCTATATAATCTAATTACTTGTATATATTTTCCACAAAGGTTAAACATTTAAGCAAGCATAAATTAGATGACATTTAACAACTGCATAAAGGTAGAGGTTATCTTTCAAAGTCGACAAGCTTTGATTTCTTGTGTAATTTCCATAAAGCCGACTCGGTTTTTTTTTTATTTCGTTTGTCTTCTCGTTTTGTCAAGTACAGTTGTTTATATAAAGTCCCATTGAATTTTGTGAAAAATCACAATTTTGAAACCAAGAACGGAAATATCTGGAAAAGTTTGAAGGATTTGGTTTAGAACTGGTAGTTTATAGTTCCATGCTTGTATTTGTGATAACCAGACTCTTCAATACGGCACCATGAAAAAGGTTTATCAGTCTTACATTCAGCAGATGTTTCAAGCGCTCTAGTAAATATATTATTTTGATAAATCGTTTTCAAACAAGCTTTCTCTCTGCGCTTCAAATACGTCTGAACAGGAATAAACTGCCTTTCTACAAATGAAAGGTTTGAAAATTGAAATAGCGCCCTTTCGGCGGGAAATCAAAACCTTGTCATGATAGAAATCGTAATGGTTTGGCCCCATAGAGACACTCTAGTTGCTTCCTTAATTATGATGTTCAGTTGCAAGTGAAAGAAGAAAAGATTATACTTTCAATTCCCTATAAATAACAGAATATAATGCCTGTCCAAAATATCGCGGTAATTTTGTTGTTGTTTTTTTGTCTTTTCTTTTTTTTTTTTTTTTTTTTTAGCACGAGCGATAAAATATGAAATATTCAATAATATTTCTAAAGATTTTTATTTCTCCCAAATAAAAGAAAAAAAAAAAAAAGAATTGTGTTCACCGAAATTTTAAACGTTTCATTCGTTTTCATTTCTGCCATCTAAGCAATGAAACTACTCTTGTCCTCATATTTATTGTCATATTCACGACGTTTCAGTCGTTGTACGTTCCGGGCTTCTTCAGGTGGTTGCAATTTTTAACGGACGCCTTTATTTTATCCAGCTGGGTAGATTGTTCTAGTTCCATGTCCTTCTTCCCGATGTCTCAGTTATCTCCCTTTAAATCAGTTCTCCAAGTTTTTGTACACCACTGCAGTAGCCAGGTATTGAACTCACAACACTTTGGGTCAAGGCACTGGATTCAACCAACTCATGTACCCACTTGGCCATATGTCCTCGAGACATCATCATCCTCATCATCATCATCATCATTATTATTATTATTATTATTATTATTATTATTATTATTATTATTATTATTTTCTTTGCTTTCTGGCGTTTACACATTTCTTTCCGGGTCCCACCCAGGGACCTAAGGTTAGAAATGGCATCATGACACTTTTCACTGACAAAAAAAAAATTAAAAAAATAAATAAATAAATAAATAAAAAATAAAATAAAATAAAAATTACATAGATAGAGCCCTTCGTAAAGTGTGGGCTGTACTTGTCAGAACAATTTTTTGTATCTCCTTAAGGCATGGACTTCCAGGAATCCCTGCAATTAGTCTACTGCAATCTTTTCCAACCAGTCCTAGGGCTCCAACTACAACAGGGATTGTTGATGTTCCCATATGCCACATTTTTGAGATTTCTATTTCAAGGTCCTTGTATTTTGACAGCTTTTTGAATATCTTCAAAGATACATTGCAGTCAGCAGGGACTGCCATATCAATAAGGAGGCACCGTTTTTATTTGTGGTCTTTAATAACAATATCTGGTCGGTTGGCCTTGATTGTTCTGTCACTGTGAATTGTGTAGTCCCATAGAATTGTAACAGGTCCTATCTCCGTAACCGGGTCTGGGTGGTGTTCATACCAGTTTCTTTCAGTTTCTTTCCCGTAGAAGTTGCAGATTTTCCAGTGCAGATATTGGCCCACTCTGTCATGTCGGGTTTTATATTCAGTGGGTGCCAACATCGTGCAACCTGATACAAGATGATCAATCGTTTCTGGATATTTATCACAGAATCTGCATTTTGGGCTGACACAATATTTTAGTATATGTGCTTGATAATTCCTAGTTAGCAAGCATTGGTCATGCGCAGCAAGGATAAAACCTTCAGTTTCCGCTTTCAACCCTGCACTGCGTAGCCACTGATGGGTACGGGTTTTGTCTACATCAGCTTGTTTGATACGGGCAGAGTATTGGCCATGAAGCGGTTTATCTTGCCATCGCTTCTGTATCTGGTCGGTTGCATTCGTCTTTGCTGTCTTTTTTAAGTATTTTGCAGTTTCAGCCGGTGTATTGTGCTGTAGTTGCATCTCTACGCCCATTTAAAGCTCCGTTTTGAATTTGTTGGCTTCTTTCATTACGGAATAAAGACGCTTACTACTTTCATGTTCCTTGACGCATACCATCATCCAGTCTTCTGTAGTTTCCAAGTATCTTTGGAGGCCAATTGTTGTAGTTTTGTAGGACAATTCTAGTTGAACTAATCCTCTGCCTCCTTCGGATCTGGGCACATACAGACGATCAACATCAGCTTTGGGATGATGCATGCGATAGCAAGTGAGAAGCTTTCTCGTTTTGGCGTCCATTCGCTTAATTTCAGCTATGGTCCAGTTAAGGACATTAAAGCTGTAATGCACCACTGGAACAGCCAATGTGTTTATAGCTGATATTCTATTTTTTGAGTTTAGTTCAGTATTTACTATCAGACGTACACGCCTGTAGTACTATTTTCTTATTTTTTCTTTCATTTGGGGGTGTTGAATGCCATCTCCTTCGCTTATTATTATTATTATTATTATTATTATTATTATTATTATTATTGCTGGTGCCTGTATATTATTCATTACTATGTTTGGGCGGCTTAGGGGATTTTTGTGGAGTAGCATATATGGGGATTCCTTAAGTTTTCCAGTAATGTTCACTGTCTATTATTTCAGCCTCATCTCACAGGGGGCGGTGAGCTCCCTTTTCCGTCTATATGTAAAACGTCGTGAATATGACAATAAAGATGAGATCAACAGTCCGAACAATGTAAACAATGTAAATAATTGCAATATTCCATCTCAGAAATATAGACAGATCCTGAAGAAGGCCGGGGCGTACAACAGTCCAAACGTCGTGAATATGATAATAAATATGAGTACAACAGTCCGAACCATGTAAATAATGTAGATAATTGCAATATCCCATTTCAAAAATATAGTCAGATTCCGAAGAAGGTCGGAGCGTACAACAGCCGAAATATCGTGGATATGGCAATAAAGATGAAGATAACCGTCCAAAGCATGTAAATAATGTAAGTAATTGCAATACCGCATCTCAGAAATATAGACAAATATTGCAGAAATGAAACGTTTCGCTTTTCTGTTGCTAATCAGCCTCCTCTATTTTTAAGCCATAAACTTCTAAACCCCTAAAATCTGTCAGCTAATTGTTCTTGGCCACTGGTAACGGCACTTTGACGAAAATTAAGCAAAACTAGGAGCCAACAAAATTTTACATTTTCTTTAGTTGGGTTCTAAACTGGTAGTCGTAAATTTCCCTGCTTAAAATACATGGATGCTGACTCATGTATCCATTAAATATAATATTTATAATAGTAAGGAATAATATTAAAATAATCCATTAATTGCTTCAAATATACTTGAATCGAGCTAGTCTAATTTAAGCCTCTGTCAGTTTGGCCATGTGCTAAGCGCAGTCAAATTCATTGGCGATATTTTATTCTCAGCATCAATATCATCGCTATATTTCCGACCATATTTTCTTTTTTATCTTTCTTTTTTATTTCTCTTTCTATTTTTAATTCGCTTTATTTTTATTTCTCTTTCTTTTTATTTTTTTAATTTGCTTTTCTTTTTTCATTTTTTATTTCTCTTTCATTTCTCTTTCTATCTTATTTCTTTTTTAATTCACATTTTTATTTCTTTTTTCTTTTTCTTTTTTAATTCGCCTTCTTTTTTATTTCTCTTTCTTTTTAATTCACTTTTTTTCTCCTTCTTTTTTATTTCTCTTTCTTTTTTCTTTTTTCTTTTTCTTTTTTAATTCGCCTTCTTTTTTCTCTTTTTTTAATTCGCTTTCTTTTTTATTTTTTTATTTCTCTTTCTTTTTATTTTTTTAATTTGCTTTCTTCTTTTATTTTTTCTTTCACTTTTTTATTTCTCTTTCTTTTTCATTTCTCTTTCTATCTTAATTTTTTTTAATTCGCTTTCTTTTCTATTTTTTTTATTTCTCTTTCTTTTTATTTTTTTTAATTCGCTTTCTTTTTTTATTCACAATTTTATTTTTTACTTTTTCTTTTTTAATTCGCCTTCTTTTTTATTTCTCTTTCTTTTTAATTCACTTTTTTATTTCTTTTTTTTATTTCTCTTTCTTTTTTATTTCGCTTTCTTTTTTAATTCTAATTTGAACGCCTCTAAAACGAAACTGCCCTCTTTTATCCATCTGAAATAACCATTTTTAACTTACATCAGCATATGGCTGATGCTAACCCCCAGCAGAGTGACTCGTTGCACCTTATCGGACATGAAGTGGAAAGAGTATAGTCAATTTCTAAGTGTGCAGCTAAGAAACTTGATTCATTATGGCGTGCGAGATAATTTTTCTCCCAGAACCTATCTTACATATTTATATAAGTCTACCATTCGTCCATGCTTTGAATATTGCTGCCACATCTGATCTGGTGCTCTGCTATATATTTAGAGATTCTTGATATAATCCAAAGAAGAATCTGCAATGTTATTGGTTCTAACTTGGCATCTCAGCTTCAGTTTATTTCCTACGTAACGTAGATTTCCTGTGTTTTTTCTATAAATACTTTCATGGCAACTGTTCTGATGAATTTTCCTCAAAGGTACTTAGACTTTATGAATTTAAGCGCAGTACTAGATTGGCAGTAAGGTCTCATTATTTTACCGGCGAAATGACAACATATAAGTTCTATGTAAACTGTTTTTTTTTTTCACTCGTAATTATCACTTGTGGAACTCTCTTCCGTCTTCTTGCTTCTCTGTCAACTTTAATCTTCAAAAATTAAAATGCAATGTCAATCGTTATCTTTTGCCATCTTAATTGTTGTTCTTTTATTATCGTCTCTCTTTAATAGTTTATTTTTCTCGTAATTCTCTAACACTCTGTAACCGCCTTGCGTCTTAGTGGCTTTATTGCCTTGTTTGGGGGTGAAATGATTTTTAAAAAAACGATTTTTGTTTTTTTTTAATTCGCTTCTTTTCTTCTGCTTGCTTTGTTTCTTTTAAGACTTTCCTTCTTGTTTTCACACCCGGGGGGTGGGGGGTAATTGATGGTTTTCAAAGTGAAATTAAGTTCTCTCAGTGTCTCGGGATCATCCTCAATATCCCAGCGGATTTGGGTAGAATTATCATCTAGATCGGTGATTGTCAAAAATGCGTCACGAGGAAGACAGTTTCAATTCTCCTTCGATCTCGTCTTCCTCTTGCCTCTTCTTTAGGATTTTCGCGAGAACTGTTCTCTGATCAAATATTTATTTATTTCTCCTTTCTTTTCTCTCTTCCTATAATCTGTTTATATTTTGCTCTTTGTTTTCGTCTCGTGAATTCTCTTCACCCTCCTTCCCTACATCACTTATTTCCCTTTTCTTTACCCATCTTTCGTCTTCTTCTTCTTCTTCTTCTACTACTACTACTACTACTATTATACTTCTTCCCCCTCCTGCTCTTCTTCTTCTTTTGCTACTATTACTACTACTTCTCCCTCTGCTATAGCTTCTTCTTCTTCTTCCTCATCCTCTTCCTCCGTTGCTACTACTACTACCTCTTCTTTTTCTTCTCTTTCTATTTCTGCTACTACAACTACTACTTCTGTTACTACTACTATAATACTTTTGCTGCTGCTCATTCCTCTTCTTCTTTTTCCTCTTCTGCTGCTGTTTCTTCTTCTTTATCGTCTGCTGCTGCTTCTTCTTCCTTCTCTTCTGCTTCTTCTTCCTTCTCTTCTGCTTCTTCTTCTTCCTCTGTTGCTTCTTCTTCTTCCTCACCCTCTTCTGCTACTGCTTCTTCATCTTCCTCTTCTTTTTCTTCCTCTACTGCTGCTTCTTCTTCTCTCTCTTCCTCTACTGCTGCTGCTTCTTCTTCCTCCTCCTCTTCTTCTGCTTCTTCTTCTTCTTCTTATTATTATTATTCTATTCATTCTTGTGTTCTTTTCAATGCCACCTTATTCATCTCGTCTTAATTATCCTTTCCACTCAACCCTTCTTTCGTTCCATTAATTAAAATTCCAGTACATTGGTCATTCAAAATTAAAATTCATTTTTAACATTTCTATCTTTCTTTAATGAATGAGTTTTACTTTTCTGGGTTTCGTTTCGTGTCAATTTCTTGATAAAAAATAATTTCCAGTTTTATTTTTCAAATAACCAACTGAAGTTTTCTCTCCATTGTCTTCATTCGTCTTCTTAATTTTTATAACCCTGAACCTCCTCAGATTATTTTTTTACTGTTCATGACTAGTTTTTTTTTCTTTCTTTTTTTTTTTATAACTTCTCCAATTCATCGTTTGCTACTCGTTTAGCAATGAAGTGCGTCAAAAAAGATTTGTATGTATAGCGTGGCTGTCACAAAAGGCATAAAACCGATAAAAGGAGGAGGGCCGGCTGGTAAAGGGGTGGAGTAGGATGGTTTATCACGTGAGGTAAACTCACACATGCACTAGAAACGGACATATATGTACGCCGCCCGGAGGTCAGATATCTGCACACACCTTGCAGACAGACGACTTTGGGCCACCAATCAGATTAACATAGGCCAGCTATTAACAAACACTGACGCCATGTTCTCTGGAAAAAAATCCGGAAATACCGTCTCTTTAGATATTATCCAATATATATATATATATTGTGTTTATGTTACTTTAGGGCGATAAGCAACCATACAAATATATATACGAATACATCAGTGTATACAAAAAGTTAAAAGATATTCACCATATAACCCTATATACTTCAAACACGAATTCAGAAACATGTTTATGTGTTCAAGTACACTCATGTATATATATATATATATATATATATATATATATTAAATTTTTTTTATTAACTTCGACCGATATTGCCTGTTTAATATTTTATTATATTTTTCGAGTTTACATATATAAGCTGTCGTACATTCGGATTTAATTTGTGGCGAAACTGTCCAAGTTTAGGAAACTTTTGTTCTAGTCCTTTCGAGGATGTCTAGACATCTTATCAGTTGATTATAAAAAATCTTGTTTGAATTAAATCTTGTTGGGTAAGTATACGATATATATATATATATATATATATATATATATATATATATATATATAATTTTATATGCGTAGTGCTTAGTGGAAAGTGCTCAATATCAGTGATAGAGCTAACATATTCAGCTGTATGGAAATGTGTTTGTGACCCTGGGTGCGTATGTATGTATCGATTTTATAAGCGTTGCTTGGATGTGGCACAAGGCCGAAAGTATGGGACACCCAATGAAGATCGAACTCACCATTCAGTGGTAACTGTTTTAGCGAAACAAGCTTGTTCACCATTACATCACGCCGATGTTCCCTTTCGATTTTCTAAGCGTTGCTTCGATGTGGCACAAGGCCGAAAGTATGGAACACCCAAAGAGAATCAAACTCACTATTCAGTCGTAACTTTTAGCGAGACAAGCCAGCTAACCATTACACCATGCCGAGCTGTCCAAGGTGCGTATGTATGTATGCCCGAACGGATGGATGTGTATCTGCGCCTAATCTCGGATTGTTTATATGGATGTGCTTCTGTGAACCAAAATGTGCACACACCAGTACGTATGTGTGGCTATGCGTATGAGAGTGTTGTCCCAAACAAACACATAAGTAGATTCCACCTCCCACCACCTAGCATAGTCGAACAACCATAAATAGATCCAATTTAAAAATAAAACAACAAAAAAAAAAGTTTGTGTGATGATCGCAAAAGCGTGAAACACAGGGTCACAAACTCATATCCATACAACTGAATATATCAGTGTGGCTAGACAACCGATCGCTTTTGGCCTGGACCAAAACCTGTTTATTTATAGGCTTACATGTAACCATCAATTCATTCCTCTTGTTTAATGAGCTTGGGTTATTTAAGTGTTTCAATAAGACATAAGTTGCATTTATTTCCTTTCCCGTTATAAGATTTGGCTCTTGTTATAATATCCCAGTTGATGCCTGGTGAGTTTTCACCATTCTTTAATTTCCAGAACTCTTTGGAGAGAACAGTGCTGTTTTTGTATTTTATACTACCTAAAGTCATTCGATGATGGTAAAAACGAAATTTCCATGGATTTGCAGTGGAAACAAAATAAAATTTAACATCGGATGCTAGCTCGGATTGCAATATACATTGACTGTTTAAGAGACAGATCTTATTTTTTCGACAGTTGTATTAACGTCGTCTTTATGAGAAATATATTTGTTTACTAATATTGTTATGTTTGGATATAGATTTATCGATGCTATTAACGCAGCTATAGCTGGTCCTAAGATTATTTTCTATTAATTTCTTTTAGCGTTGATGAATGCTTAAGACGGTTATGAATTAAATTAAGGAAAATTCTTCCGATATTAGTTTGAACGTGACGATTAAAAGATGGATTAAACCATTAAATTTTACGCTTACGGTGTTTCTGTTTATTTTTACCTTTTTTTTAAATTTTTTCCAAATACTTTAAATTTACTTTATGGTTGCTTAGTTCTAAAGTCTTTATATATTTCATTTTATTATTATCAAATATTTCCTTATTGCTGGAGTTGGAAAATATTCTAACTCGACGTAATTTATGTAAATTATCTAGAAGGTTATGATGGGGGTTTGATTGTTTACTGATGTATCTATGGTTATATAAATCTTTGGTATATGGTTTGTAATAACCATTATTCAAGTCTAAGGTCACATCGAGAAAGTTGGTCTCTTTAGTATTGGTGGTAGTGGTAATATTTAGTTCGTTTATCTTTGAAAAACTTCGCCAGTTCTTTTCTCAATCGGTACCGCCACTGATTCACCAAAAATTAGCATCTATGATTTAAAAAATAACCCAAACTTAATGAAAAAAAGTTTTATTTTCAAAATTTTTATGTTATTATTAAGAGGAAAGATCAAAAGATTTTTTTTAATCATTAAATTGTATATTTTGATCCTTTTTAGAACGTTCGAAATTTTGATCCTTTTTAGAACGTTCGAAATTTTGGTTAAAAATTTTGTTTTTCTTGCGTCAGCGGGGGCCGAAAGATTAGTATAGGAAATTTTAGCATCTTTTTTGGGGGGGGGGAAATTCTTGCAAAAATCAAATAATTGTTGGTTTTTAATTACATTTTCAGGACATATTCAAAAATAAAAGTAATTAGTTTGAAAATGTTTCTTATAGAAAATCTTAGCAAAAACATTTTTTTTTGCATCTATTACCCCCTCCCTTGCCACTTATTTAATTTTATAAACTCTCGAGAAATTAATTTTTGTATTGCTTTGTATTTATATTCGTTATATGCAGAACACCTTGGAAAATTGAAATCTCATTTTTTTTATTTTTTATTCTTATTTATTTATTTATTTATTTTTGTAAATCAAGAACACCAGTAACTGAAAATCTGCTCTGAATCATAAAATAAAAAAATGCAATAAAACTAAGACATTATTTAATCAAAAAAGCTTATAATTGTTTTTATGAATAAGATACATTATGAACTATTTTCCTAAAAGACTTTTTTGATGAATAATGAATTTTTATAAGAATTGTTTTTTATTAAATTATAATTAGTATAATTTATAAAGTTTTAAATCTAAAATTTTGTATTAATTTTTACAGGTTAGGTGATGCTTTTATTAAGTAAAAACTATAATTACTAATCATAAATGTGACAATTCAGTATTTTAAAAAGAATTTGTAAGTTTTTTTTTGTGTGCGTATATTTTTTATAAATATGGATATCCATATGCAACATTATCAGAAAATAAGAATGGGTACTATAGTAAACTTAAAGCCAAAGAACAAAAATACAATAAAACATCAGATTATGGAAGATATCATTGTGCCAATAAATGACTAAAAAATGGGAACAATCAGAAATTCACTTAGTATGGTTCAATGTTTATATTAGTTTGTTTTTTTGTTTGTTTTTTTTAAAGAATCCCAGTTACATAAAGTCTGCTCTGAATGATAGAATTAAAAAAAACAACAACAATGAAACAAAAACATTATTTAATTAGAAAAGCTTTTAATTGCTTTTATAAATAAGATATATTATACAGACTATCGTCTTAAGAAAAAAAAAAGTTTGATGTGTATTGCTGAAACTATGGCTGCTCTAGTTTCTAACGCCCAGTGACATGTAAAAGTCTGATGAACTCTGTTGGAAGTTAGCCGCTGACCTACACACGCTGGCGATTTTGGTAGGTATAAAGTCATTTACCTAACTATGGAGGCAGAGCTAGAGATCTGGTGCTCCAAACATGACTGAGTACCCCTATTTAAGGTAATTAAGTCAGTCAAGCTAGCTCAGACATTCAAGTGACTATAACACCAACCATCACCGTCCTGCATTAAGGTTGGAAGGTCACTAAGGACGCATTCCATGTGTCATAACATAGCTGGTCAATGTAGATGGTTGCTGGGTGACCAATCTGTCTTGCTCCATGGCTAGGTGTCCAGAACAGTTAATCACTTGCAAGTTCTTGTTTTGCCAGCAGTGTCCTGCAAAATGCATTCTGAGTTCACGTAAGATTCTAGAAATATCAGGGATGATTCCATAGAATTGGGATTTAGTTGGATGTTGTCTCCAAAATTAATCAGAATTTTTTTTTTGTATGGTTTATTGTTTATGTTTATATTTTTTATTATTTATTTATTTATTTTTTTAAATAGGATCCCGGTTACAGAAAATCTGCTCTGAATGATAAAATTAAAAAAAAACAAAAATATTATTATCTGTCTATATTTCTGAGATGAGGTATTATGTATATTATTCGAACAATTATCCTCAGCTTTGTCGCCATATTCATTACGTTTCGGCCGTTGTATGCTCCAGCCCTCTTCAGGTGGTTGGAAAGTCGAACTGAACGTTTTAATGGATGTCAGTTAATTTCCCTCTGAAAGTTCTCCACCGCCTTAAACGGGTATTGAACTCACACTCTTTGGGTCCTGTCACTGGATCTAACCAACGCCTTTATACACTGTGCCATTTGCCCTTGTCTGTGTATGAATTTCTGGCTATTATAAACCTAATGTCTTCAGCAACCGTTTTTACCATTATTTAATTAGAAAGGCTTTTAATTGCTTTTATGAATAAGATATATTATCGAGACTATTGTCTCAAGAAAAAAAAGTTTGATGTGCATTGCTGACATTTTAACAATCATCGCTGCTCTAGTTTCTAACGCCTAGTGACAACATGTAAAGGTCTGATGAACTCTGGGAGACGTTAGCCGCTGGCCTACACACACTGGTGGTTTTGGTAGGTATAAATTCATTTACCTAACTACGGAGACAGAGCTAAGGATCTGCTGCTCTAAAGATGATTGAGAAGCACCATCTAAGAGTAGCACTGATCACCAGATATCTAAACATTGCCTGATTAATATCTAATTATGTATATATATATATATCTGTAACCCCCACCTCTCTCTCTCTTTATTTCCTTCTTTCTTTCTCACTCACTCACATTTTATTTTAATAAATCGATTTTAGGCTTTTATATTATGGTATACTCACCGATTTCATAGATAAACGTTTCAAAGTGTGCATTGTACAAATATTCTGTAACATAGATTTAGATTAATAGATTACAGAATCATTTAATAGATTACCACAAGCTGAAAATCTCCATTTATCCTTATTTATAGGTTCTTTTACTCAATGTGGTAAACAGTCATTTTCCTCCTGACAATCCACCTTATAACGGCCAGTTGACTTTTCTAACAACAGACTATTAAGCAATCAAGAGTTGCGTGTAAAAGGCTAAAAATAGTCCACGGGGTTGCAAGAACATTACAAATGGAGGTTTTGAGAAATGGCGTAAAGAAAGCCATAAAAAGTGAACAGCAGAAAATAGACGTTGAAATTAAACAGAAGAAATAAACTTACGACAGGAAAGCGTGATGGATGCCTGTCAGATTTCAAAAAGCATCTATAAATACTCAAGAGCACTCAAAATCAACAAACTTAGTTTTTTCTTTGCCGAGAGGAAAATGTCTGTACAAATCAAGACCGTCTCTTCCCCATAAATATACATAGAATAAGATATATACATATAGAGAAAGAGACTCTTATTGGTGCATACATAACAATCTCACAACAAATAAACGAATAAAATTCTTAATCACTTCAAAAAATGAACGATCTTCCATTTGACAAGGAGGGCCGGAATATCCTTTCTTAGAATTAACTGCCAAATAAATATAGTATTTATAGTCACCCGTACAAGAACAGAGACTTAATCAAAAGAAATGACCGAAATAAAATCAAAATTACTGACTGTCGTAAATTCTTTGACATCGGACGCTCCTAATAACACATCCTTCAAAACGCACTTCTTTCCACTACTTAGTGAACCATAATTTATTGATGTGTTTTATATTTCGTTCCTCGCTGGCTGAGCTGAGTTCTAGTTTTACCATTTACCCTGTCTATCACTGGCGGAATAATATTCTTTTAAGTTTGTTGGCTTTTCAAGATGGCTGCCATTTACGAGAATCTGAGTAAAATGATTTGCCTGTCAGTATGGCCTCGTTATCAACTCTAGACGCTGGACTAGCACTTAATTTAAAGAGGATGAATTAATGGGTATTATATTCCTTTTTTTTTTCTTTCGTTTGAGCTTTTTTCTTAATGTTTTCCTTTTATTAAATTTCCTTAGAGAATTTTTAACTTGATTCAAATAGCGATTTATTGGCGATCATTGAAACTTGATTCTTTTTTTTTTCTTTCATTCTAGTGATAATCATGATTAACTTCGAAAGCTGATATGTTTCCGTTCAATGTAGACAATCCACAAATTATTTCATATTATTTCAACTCAGGCTGAATAACAATTCGCCCACTCCATACAAGCGTGTGCGAGTTGACATATTAATTGCGAAATAGAACACGAGATTGGACGTATATCATTTGCTTTAAAAACTAGAGGCATACAAACGCACAAACACACACACACACACACACACACACGCATATATTTCAATATCAATAGCTTTTCATTCAATTTCGAAAAAATAGCTTTCACATTTATATAAAAAGCAAAAAAAGAATAATGCTAGAAACTAAACTTACGAATAAAAAAGCGATGCGAGAAAATCACCTAGAAGAAGCCCGAGGTGTGCTTACAGACAGAATGCCCTGTCAACGTATAAAAAATTATTTGACAATAGCTTATGAAGACCGAAAGCGCTCAGAAGACATTGAGCAATTTGTTTAAATTCATCTCGGTACCAGAGAAATAGTTCTAATTATAGAAAATTGGATAAAAAAATCTTAAAGAAATCTCTATAAACTTTTCATTAGTCTTCAAACAAACCTTCAGCGTTCAATGTCTACTTTTACACACACACACTACTTTTGTATGTATGTTTGCGGTGTACTGAAAAATCCGATTTTGTGAAGTGGGTTTTTAACGATAACGTTTGGACACATATTTACTCACATACACACACAGGCCGGTAAATGTTGTTAATACTGTTTATTATAAACAGAGCATTTACTTAAATATTTGTGTCTATATAAATAATGCATAACAATAGCATATATCTATCTATCTAACTATATATATATATATATATATATATATATATATATATATATATATATATATATATATATATATATTGAACAGATTCTTAATGGTACAGAATTTTATACCAGCAAGTAATAAGTAAGTTTTTGATGGCATTTTAACTAAAAACTAAAACGACCGGTTTCGACCCAGATCTTATCAAGTTTATTTTCTGGGTTTATCTTAGAGGACTAAAAGGATGAAATGAAGGAATTGGACTCTAGTGTTTTTTGTTTTTTTTTGTTTGGGGGGGTCCCTCATTTCATCCTTTTAGTCCTCTAAGATAAACCCAGAAAATGAACATGATAAGATCTGGGTCAAAACCGGTCGTTTTAGTTTTTAGTTAAAATGCCATCAAAAACTTACTTATTACTTGCTGATATATATATATATATATATATATATATATATATATATATATATATATATATATATATTAAATCTCTAGTTCCGACATTGAGCTGAATAAGGCGGACGCACTCGAATTTAGTTGAAATAGTCTATCCTCATGAGGTAATTTTGAATTTCTTTGTTGTGTAGTTTATATGCTCTGTTATAATAAATACATTGAGCCCTTTTTGTGGATAAGTTTTATTATTTTATATTATTAGGATTAATATTTCGTATTATATATACCAACGCATTACCTGTACTATATATATATATATATATATATATATATATATATATATATATATATATATATATATATATATATATATATATATATATATATGAGGAGGAGGCACGGTGTAGTAATGGGTAGTGGCTTGGATTGAGGAATCGGAGAGCCGAGTTCGAATTCCAGTCGAATTCATTACATTCACTTACGTCTGTTTTTGTTGCATGAAAATCAAAGCAACAACACACTCGTTTATACGAGACGCGGACGCGAAAATAGCATCGCCGCTCCTGGCGTCACACATGACCACGCGAGAATTTTTTTCATGCAACAAAAACAGACTATCATTATTGTTTCGTATGTATATTGTTTGATATATTGAAATGTAAATGTCATCTTTGATGATGGCTTATGTAAGCCGAAAGCTTAGATAGGATTTAAACATGTATCAATATGGTGATTTCCTTTCGTCCTTCAATGATAATGTTATTAAGCTTATCAGAAAATATGAGAGGAACTTGCTTAAAATAAATAGACACAACTTGTCTATATTATTTATATATAGTGTATTGGAGCAGCAGATCATTATTTAAACATATATTATTAAATAGACAATGAATGTCAATTATGCCTGATCATGAGCCGTTCTAATGTTCGTATGTTTGCTTCAATTTCGGATAAAAATAGAGAAAAATTGTCCAACATTTGGATTTTTCTTTTTATTAAGCTGGTCCTAAGCTTTCGGCTCACATCAGCCATCCTCAGAATGGCTACACAAACAAAGCAAAGATATTTTGATGATATTTTGCTATTTTGACATAGAAAATTCCTATGCGACGATAACGGTCGCAGAATAATAGACGCCGGTTGTAAGTTCAAGATGCGGTTCTATGACGTCATATCACGTGATAGACCAAAGTATTACAATAGAACCAATGTCTAGAGGCAATTTAATGTGTTGTGACTAGTTTGAAATGTAATTTTGTTGAGTGTGGATTGCTTTGTTTTAATGTAGATGACCTCCAATATCTGAATATCTTTTTACTGTGTGTATGTGTGAGTATTAATGGTTTATCAGATAATATCTGTCTAATATTATGTGCATGGCTATGTTTTTCTAAGAAATATTGTTTGATAGAACTAAGATCAGAAAGGTGACAGGTAAGTCTACGGGAGAGCGTGGTAGTAGTAAAACCAATGGGTTTATTATTAGAATCAGAGATACAATCCTTGAACGGGCATGTAAATTGATACACTACATTGTTTTTTTGTTTTGTTTTGTAGACGATTTAGTTGTGTGGTTGTAGGGTTATTAGAGACTATGAGGTCAATTGTTTTAAATTTGTTATATGATGAGCTTAACTTGTTTATTATTATTATGAATGGGTTTAACATTTCTCCCTATTATGTTTTTGAGTGTTGTTTCATCATGTTTGCAATTATTATGCATTTGGTATAAGTTAATAGTATTATGTTTAAGTTAATAGTATAAGTTAATAGTATTATGTATAAGTTAATAGTATTATGTTTAAGTTAATAGTATAAGTTAATAGTATTATGTTTAAGTTAATAGTATAAGTTATTAGTATTATGTTTAAGTTAATAGTATAAGTTAATAGTATTATGTTTATTTTGACGTACACTATTACTATTAATATTATCAATTCATTGTTATATTTAATAATATATATATATATATTGTTATATAATATATATATTTTTATATAATATATATATTTTTATATAATATATATATATATATATATATATATATATATATTTGTATAACGAAAAATATAAATATGTAGTTTTATTTATGTGTCTATGTGTATACATTGTTTTCTTTGGTAGCTTTTAAGTGCTTCACGTGTTTGTGGGTGTAGTGCTGGTTTTTTTTCAAGTATCACTTCTTCATGCATACTCAGACTCGATCTTATGAACACAAAAATAACTCATTGATAACAGCTTATGAAAACCAAAAGTGCCAAGAGACTTTGAACAGTATCTTCAAAATTTCCCCGTAAGCCAGTCCGAACCGTAGAATTTAAAAAAAAATCTTAAACAAAGAGCTTTCTTATTATTCAACCAATATATATATATATATATATATATATATATATATATATATATGTGTGTGTGTGTGTGTGTGTGTGTGTGTGTGTGTGTATGTATGTGTGTATGTATGTGTGTGTGTGTGTGCGTATGCATGTATGTAGGTATGGTAAATATAGTATCTAATCATTCCCATATTTATAAAGTAGATGAAAGATTTACACATGGAAATAGCAAATATTTATTCAATTCGGTCGAAAGTAAAAACATTTGGGCAAACTAAAATTTAAAAAAAATAACTTTTATACACCCTTATTCTAAACGAACACGAGGACACACTTATTCTAAATGGACACGAAAACACACTTATACTACACGGACACGGAGACACACTTATTCTAAACGGACACGAAGATACATTTATTCTACACGGACACGGAGACACACTTATTTTAAACAGACACGAAGACACACTTATTCTACACGGACACGGAGACACATTTTATCGAATAAAGACACATAAAGAGAGTCGAACACAGACAAACACATATTCAGGATAACCATTAAGTCTTGGGATATTTTTAAATGATTCACTGTAACGTTTTTTTTTATCAACCTATGAAAAGGCTTACATAAATGGCTCACACCCGATTCAAAAGTGATGAGCAACCTTTGTATTACGACGGTTAACATGTCTGACTGACTCATTCCGATCGAAAATATAATTTTCCTGTGTCAGCTAGTAAAAAAAACAATAATATGACAAACTATTTTCTAGTAGACTAAGAAATATTTCAAAAGGTGAAACCTTTCCTTTATTTACACCCTAGTGAAAATTAATTGAAACAACTGCTTTAGTTTCATTTATTTAACTATACGGTCAGTTTTAGACCCACTGGAGTGACAGGATGTAATCGATTTCTATTTTTTCCTCATATTTACAATTGTGTGCAGTAATATGAATCTATTTTCGTGTGTATGATGAAATTTGTTTGGCCTTGAAAAATACTGTGTCATCCGTGATTGCATCAGATTTTTATAACGACCAGACACTATTGTCTTGAGTGTCGATTAGTTGTCCTACGTCCATTGTCTTTGATGGATGATACTCCAAGGAAAAATTACTAATCTTTCTGGAATGAACGCACAAAAATTTTAACGCTGCACGAACAGACTAGCAAGCCTTATCAGTGGGCAAATCAAAATACTAGAGACTGGCCCTGAAATTCTCCTGATATAAATCCAATCGAGAATCTGTGATCAATCTGCAAGGAACGACTTCGTGGAATGGACATGCGAAGCATTAACATGTGTAATTGGTCATGTTTCATTGGAAAAATACGAAAAAAAAAAGTAAATAATAACGGAATTATTCGTTTTGTTTCAATTAATTTGCACAAGGGTCTATCTATCTATCTATCTATCTATCTATCTATCTATCTATCTATCTCATTCTATTCATATCTATCTATCTCTCTATCTATCTCATTCTATTCATATCTATCTATCTCTCTATCTATCTTATTCTGTTCATATCTAGCTATTCATCTATCTATCGATCTCATTCTGTTCATATCTATCTATCTATATATCTATCTATCTCATTCTATTCATATCTATCTATCTCTCTATCTATCTCATTCTGTTCATATCTAGCTATTCATCTATCTATCTATCTCAGTCTGTTCATATCTATCTATCTATCTATCTATCTATCTATCTATCTATCTCATTCTATTCATATCTATCTATCTCTCTATCTATCTCATTCTATTCATATCTATCTATCTCTCTATCTATCTTATTCTGTTCATATCTAGCTATTCATCTATCTATCGATCTCATTCTGTTCATATCTATCTATCTATATATCTATCTATCTCATTCTATTCATATCTATCTATCTCTCTATCTATCTCATTCTGTTCATATCTAGCTATTCATCTATCTATCTATCTCAGTCTGTTCATATCTATCTATCTATCTATCTATCTATCTATCTATCTATCTATCTATCTCATTCTATTCATATCTATCTATCTCTCTATCTATCTCATTCTATTCATATCTATCTATCTCTCTATCTATCTTATTCTGTTCATATCTAGCTATTCATCTATCTATCGATCTCATTCTGTTCATATCTATCTATCTATATATCTATCTATCTCATTCTATTCATATCTATCTATCTCTCTATCTATCTCATTCTGTTCATATCTAGCTATTCATCTATCTATCTATCTCAGTCTGTTCATATCTATCTATCTATCTATCTATCTATCTCATTCTGTTTACATAAAGTAATATAGACTGGTCTGGAAATTCTCCTGATTTAAATCCAATCGAGAATCTGTGGTCAATCTGCAAGGAACCACTTCATGGAATGGACATACGAAGTACTAACGTGTGCACTGGGTGATGTTTCATTGGAAAAATACGAAAAAAAAGTAAATAATAACGGAATTATTCATTCTGTTGCAATTCATTTGCACAAAGGTGTATATTCCAACCAGAAAAAATAATAAAATTACTAATCTTTCTGGAATAACTATTGACCATAAAATAAAATTGTCATGTTCAGAATCAGTTACACATTTGTAAGAATCTTTTCGCAGATGAAAAGAAGTCTACAGGTTTCCTGGGTTAATTTATGGATACCATTTACTAAAATCGATTTAAGAAAATATCGATTTGGAAATATAAGGAAGAAATTTACTCTATATATTTTTCATAAAGTTTTCTTCATCTTTATTGTTTTTAAACTAATGATTCGGCTGATGCGTTCTTTGGTCTTCCTCATACGCATGCTGTATTCGATAGTCTTTAAAAGTCGATTAAGATTCTGCCTTTATGTGCACGCAACAAATTAATACAATCTTCATTGCCATATTCCCAAATTTTCGGCCATTGTATGCTCCAGACATCTTCAGGTGATTGGAATTTCGAACCGAAACCTTTATTTCGTCCACCGGGGTAGATAAAGATGTTGGTTAAATCCAGTGACTAGACCCAAAGATTTGTGAGTTCAATGCCAGGCCACAGCAGTGCTGAACCAAAACTTGGAGAGTTAAGTTAAAGGGAAATAACTGAGACACCCGGAAGAGGCATGGCACGAGAAACTAGAGCGATCTACCCTGAGGGAGGAAATAAAAGTTTCGGTTCGAAATTCCAATTACCTGAAGAAGGCGAGAGGGTACAACTGTCGAAACGTTGTGAATATGACAATAAAGATGAGAATAACGTTGTGAATATGGCAATGAAGATGAGGATAACAGTCCGAATAATGTAAATAATGCAAGTAATCATAATACCTCATCTCAGAGATATAGAGGCCGAAACGTTGTGAATATTCGCAATAAAGTTGAGGATAACAGTCCGGATAATGTAAATAATACAAATAGTCATAATACTTCATCTCAGAGATCTAGAGGACGAAACGTTGTGAATATGGCAACGAAGATGAGGATAACAATCCAAATAATGTAAATAATGCAAGTAATCGTAATACCTCATCTCAGAGATATAGAGGTCGAAACGTTGTGAATATTCGGAATTAAGATGAGAATAACAGTCCGAATAATGTAAATAATGCAAGTAATCATAATACCTCATCTCAGAGATATAGAGGCTGAAACGTTGTGAATATAGTAATGAAGATAAAGATAACAGTCCGGATAATGTAAATAATGCAAGTAATCATAATACCTCGTCTCAGAGATATAGAGGCCGAAACGTTGGGAATATGTCAATGAAGATGAGGATAACAGTCCGAATAATGTAAATAATGCAAGTAATCGTAATGCCTCATCTCGGAGATATAGAGGCTGAAATGTTGGGAATATGTCAATGAAGATGAGGATAACAGTCCGAATAATGTAAATAATGCAAGTAATCGTAATGCCTCATCTCGGAGATATAGAGGCTGAAATGTTGGGAATATGTCAATGAAGATGAGGATAACAGTCCGAATAATGTAAATAATGCCAGTAATCGTAATGCCTCATCTCAGAGATATAATACAAGATACACCACATAAATATGATTGAAGAACATAATAGTGAAAAGTTCAGATTAGAAACAACAAAAGTTAAACCAATAATCCGAAAAAATCGATTAAATGACATTTCATCGTAGATTTTGAGAAGCCAACTGAAAAGATAATACAAAAATCTTATGAATGTCTCACGACAGAACAACTGTCGTGTCAAATAACATTCCATCTAAAGGCTCCCATATTTAGCAACTATATATAGATGTGGCAACATAGACATAATCAACATAAAAGTCTACCGAAAAATAATATCCGTTGTTGTGGAGCGAGAAACACATGATGGTGCGTTGAAACAGTGAAGAAAAAAAAGGGGCCCAGCCGTTCACGCGGAATAATAGAAATCACTATGATACAGTGTAACCCGGATATAAGAGAGTTGTCGGGGCCGGAGAAGAAGTCTCTTATATCCGGGTTTGGTCTATTTTGTTTAGGTAAGTATGGCTCTAATTTGGGACCAGATAAAATCTCTCTTATATCCGGGTTTCTCTTATATCCGTGTCTCTTATATCCCGGTTACACTGTACCAACAAATATTCTTTTCAATGAACAGATATCTTGTTCAAAGAAAGTTAAGCGATTATTTGATGGTCTCGATTAAGATTAACCTTGTTAAATATCTACCTCGATTATCTGAAGGAAGATTTTATACTTGACCAGCGAAAACGGAAGAGCAAAATTCGCAAGGTTAGTGTAAATCTCCCAAGATAATTTTATCAGTATCTTTATTCTTTCATTTTATATATCGTGTCCTTGTAGCTTTCAATAAGTTTGAATCTCTGACACCTCCCCCAGACCATATTCTGTCATCCAATTGTTTAAGCCCACCAGGTATGTCATGCGTTGCTTTATCTTGTCTCTATTTCCCTCTATTCGACTTGAGTATCAGATTCTCCAGGCCCTCCTTTTTCATTACGTGTCCCAGAAATTTCAGCTGCCTCTTCCTGATGTTAAGTATAAGCTTCCTTCTTGTTTGCATCCTCTCCAAAACCTCATCGTTGCTCTCACGCTGAGCATCCTTCTGTAGAAGCATATTTCCGTTGGCTCTTCTTCATCTATGAGGAGACCGTCCAGCACTCACTGCCATAAAGGAGGACAGATATCACGTAACAGCTCAGTACTCTTTTCTTTGTTACCAAAGAAATCCTCCTGTCTCGTAATACTCTGCCTAGCTTTTGGAATACGTCTTTGGCCATCCCAATATGTTCGGTCCATGATATCCTTAGCATCCTTCTGTAGAACCACATCTCCGTTGCCTCGACTCTCTTCTTCATCTTTGAGGAGGCCGTCCAACATTCGCTGCCGTAAAGGAGGACAGATGTCACGTAGCAGCTTAGTATTCCTTGTTACCCAAAAAAAAACCCTCCTGCTTTTCCTAAATCTTCTAAAAGCAGCGATAAGACTTTACAATATATAACTAACTGCAGAAATTAGTATTCGTGAGGTTACTATTTACTGGAATTCATGTGCTCACTTTATTTTAATGAATTATTTGCTTACATATAAATCTGAAACTAACTGAATATACCAAATATGATACTGCTATGTATATATTCATACTTCTCAAAGAGAAAAGCGACAAGAGACAGTGACAATTTGGTTCTAAGAAAGCACAACTTCACAACTTAGAGAGGAATATCATATTATGAAAAATATACAATTAAAGAAACAAGCATTTGTCTTGGCATTTTATCTTTAATTTTATTAAATAGATAAAATAACATTTTCATTGATTTCGTCTATAATTAAAATTAAAATAAGCATAAATTTCACGTTTTAATAAATTAATTTTCTTTACCCATTTGCAGGGTTGTGTAATATTTTTATTTGTAATATATATATATATATATATATATATATATATATATATATATATATATATATATATATATTAATTTCTGTAGTTTAGTGCTAGCAGCAAGCAGAAATATTTCTCCTCCCGATGATGGCCATTTCGGCCGAAACTAGTCGAGGAATCTAAATGGAATAATAATAAAAAAAACGAAAGAATATTAATCTACATCCAAGTGTGTCTGAGGATTTTAATTTTTTAATTTTTTTTTTTATTGTTCAAAATATATATATATATATATATATATATATATATATATATATATATATATATATACATTAAGAAATGGACAAAGTCCGACAATTTATTTATTAAAGACATTTTTATGTTTAACGTTCTTTTTATAGTTACAAGTATTTAAGTAAATGCTCTGTTTATAATAAACAGTATTAAATAACATTTACCGGTCTGAATGTCCGAGAAATTTTCATGGAAAGGACGAATATTTTCTATGAAAATTTCTCGGACATTCAGGTCGGTAAATGTTATTTAATACTGTTTATTATAAACAGAGCATTTACTTAAATACTTGTATCTGTAATAAGAACGTTAAACATAAAAATGTCTTTAATATATATATATATATATATATATATATATATATATATATATATTATAAATTAATAGACTTAAAATATGGTTTTTCGCTACACAGTTCCAACCATGTTTTAAAAATGGAACCTAAAAGCCCCGAATTTAATTTTGTACTTAAATTAAAGCGAATTTTGGAGTCTATATATATATATATATAATGATATAAAAACTTCGAAGTGATAAAATGGAACTAAATAATCTTTAAATAGTGAGAAAATATTACACAACCCTGCAAATAGGTAAAAAGAAAATTCATTTTTTAAAAAATGAAATTTATGCTTATTTTAATATATATATATATACCATTCGCAGAGAGTACTATTTCGCTGTATCACAGCTCTTCAGTGCGACTAGACATCCGAATACCTCAAGCCCGGATGCGAAACCCAACCGAGTTGGTGTTAGTTACAGTCTCTACCACTCAGCTATCTTCACTCGACGGAATGAGTCAGCCAAATCTAGCGTATTATTTTTACAAATATAAAGAAACGCCAAACAACCGAAGTGCTCCATTCATTTTACTTAAGAGCTTCGCTTTAACGCAGGTGGCTGTTGATTTTAGAATTAGCTTGTTATTCAACAGTGTTCCATTTAAAATATATGTATTGAGCACTTTTTTATGCTACTGTTTCCTGGTCTGATAAAATATTGAACATTAAAATTTTATGTATAAATGTACATTTGTTATTTAGGATATTACATAAAAAACATGTAAAAAAAAAAAACGCTACACAAATGCAATCATATTTCGATGCGCATTTACACATCTCATCAGGTGTTAGTAAATAACTGGTGAGTAGTTATGGCTATTTACTGCTTATTTACTAACGCCTGATGAGTTGTGTTAATACGCATCGAAACATGATTGCATTAGTGTAGAGATTTTGCATGTTTTTGATGTAATATTCTAAAATATAGAATATTGCTCTATTTTTGTATTGAACCCTCTTTTAAATTGAATATTACAAACGCCGAAATTGGATTCTATTCGTTTTTATTTCACGTTGAGATATATATATATATATATATATATATATATATATATATATATATATATATATATATATATATATATATATATGTATGTATGCATATATGTATGTATATATGTATGTATATTATATTGGTAATGACTGCCCTACTTTTTTTTAAATATGTATAAGTTGAAAAGAAAACTTTATTGATAGTTCTGTTTACTTGGAAAATTAGTTGTCAGGTTTTCCATTTGTTCTTTCGAGCAAAGAAGCAGTCAATTAGCAGTTATTGAATAGCTGAGATAAGAAACAGGATTGGTGACGCCAACCCACGAACAGATAGATAGATAGATAGATAGATAGATAGATAGATAGATAAGAACAGAATGAGATAGATAGATAGGAACAGACTGAGATAGATAGATAGATAGATAGATAGATAGATAGATAGATAGATAGATAGGGGTGGAATGAGATAGATAGATAGATAGATAGATAGCCCCTACAGTGGTGAATTATCTTTAACTTCCATACAAACTTTAAAATCCTGAGCTTTTCACCGTATTTGTCTTTTGTTGAAATCAAAATCGAAGTCCTTTCTTTCCTAAATTCTAAATTTCAGTTTTGTTTGAAGTTATTTCACTCCCTTGACAAAAACCGTTTTATTTATTTACATAATTTCTTAAAATTACCCGAAATGGCGATCAAAATAAATGCGCATAAAGTTGAAAAAGAAACCAAACGATTCTTGACTGCCTGCAAGGTTTTATTGTCATTGTGTTACTTGCTGTATTTAACCTTGATTATTTTATGAAACGAGGAATTTTTTTTTTTTTTTCAAAAAGGAAGTTGCGTCTGGATGGCGATGAAATTCAAAAGATCTTAACAATTTCATAAAAATTGATCTCGCTGGTTTTCGTAGACGATATTGAGACAGAAAACTTTCAAATCTTAAAGACTAAGGATTTCAATATCTAATTTGTTTATTCGACAAGTCGACAAAAACATGGCTCCTCATAAAATTTCCAGACAAATGCCTTTGTAATTTCGGTACATTTAAACTGAGGAAATGTGACAAAAATTATCATTCAGTATTGGGTCAAAGGGCATTTAAAGTCTCAAATACATATACGGATATATATATATATATATATATATATATATATATATATATATATATATATATATATATATATATATATATATAATTCAAGAAAGAAATTCGGATTACAAACACAGAAAATGTCTCATATCGAGAATATTTAACATTGAAAAACAAAAGAAAAAATTAATTATTTTTAATAATATGTGGAAATTTCCGCTTTTACCTGAAGACAGTCACGAGACCAGAAACACGTGTAGTGTAACATTATGTAAAACAAAGCATTTTTTTTTTCTAAATAAATCCACATTACAACCAAAAACGTTTACGGCACCTCTCTTCTCTTCTTTTTAATATATATATATATATATATATATATATATATATATATATATATATATATATATAAAAGGAAGAGGTTATAGTCGTTCCAACGAGAGAAAAGTGTGTATATTAAATATAAGAGAGAAACCGCAAGCGTTTTTGGTTATAATATGGATTTCTTTTAAAAAATATTATGTTTTATTTTCCATAATTTTACTACACGGGTTTCCGGTCTCGCGACCATCATCAGGCACAGGGTGGAGATTTCCACATATTATTAAAAGATAATTAATTTTTTCACCTTTATGTTTTTCGATGTTAAATATTCTCGATATGAGACATTCTGTTTGTTTGTGTGTTAGTAATCCGAATGTCTTTCTTGAACTGGCAGTGATGAGTTCTGCGTGAAGGGTCATAAAACAATAAAGATTGGTCTGAGAGAAATGATGAATTAGTTATCAGTATCTTATCTTTTAATGTTTTAATGACCCCTGTGTGTTCTTAGATCTATTTCCATTTTCGTGTGTTTCTGTCAGCATGCGTGTATATATGTGTGTATATTCCCTCTCCGTACATACACACTGTCTAACTACGAGGAATTAGTAAACACATTTGTAATATATATATATATATATATATATATATATATATATATATATATATGTGTGTGTGTGTGTGTGTGTGTGTGTGTGTGTGTGTATTTGTGTCAATTTGGGCAACAATCCCTCTTTTATACAGGTTTCGTTAAAATACGACAGACAAGGTACTGCGATTAAACGTTTTATTTAATTTTTCTTGTGTTACTATGTGTTTTCTTTTCTCGACACCATGTGTGTAAAATTATTCAAATGTTCTGCATAATTGAGTGCTTTCGGCTATTCTTTATCTATCTATCTATCTATCTATCTCTCTCTCTCTCTCTCTATATATATATATATATATATATATATATATATATATATATATATATATATCGACCCTTCAAAAAGTGTGGATGGTCCTGCACGAAACCTTCACCACTATAATCAAAAATCTCCCGTGCTGTTGTCGGGCTGTCGGTTTCCTAAGAACCGATCTGCTTGACACTCATACGTCGAATTCGACGGGAGAGTCGAGTATATATATATATATTTTTCCTCTCAATTCGTTGTTGGAAGTTTTACCTGATGATCCTGAATCCTTAAAAATTTTGGGTGAAATAAATTATCGTAATGGTACCTTAAAGTGGTTTGTTTTTCATTACATATATATATATATATATATATACTTTTCAGGTATGCTATATTCATGGGTAAAAGTGCACAATATCAGGGATAGAGCGTGAGTGAATATAAAAATGAACAGTCTTAACCTCCGTGTTCACTTTTATATTTCTCTCGATATCACTCTCTCTCTTTATATATATATATATATATATATATACATACATATATATATATATATATATATATATATATATATATATATATTATAATTATTTTTTTTAAATATGATTCCTTCGCTACATAAGAGTTCTCATGTTTCAAAAACGAGAGCCGAAAATCTCAGTATAATTATTAAAATTAAGTTGAATTAAAGTATCAAGCCCTGTTTCATCCTCAAGCGAAAATTTAGGAATAACCAATCTGGAAATTTACGCATCTTTATAAACATGTTCATTCGCAAAATTAATTACTATGGAAACGGCTGGGACGACCATTTTGATAAGGGACATAAGACTTAATTTTTATCCACATAATTTACGCTCTACTTCTGTATGGAACACTGGACTCCGGACTATTTACCTAACGTGTTCTTTCCTATTTTTCTACATATCTGCGCGCACACACACACAGGCACACACACACGCGCGCACACACACGTGTGTGTGTTTGTGTGTGTGTATAATTACTATTAGAATAATTTTACGACGAAATGTTTACTCCGACGTCCAGTGTAAAATATATATGTCTATATGTGTATATATACAGCATGCGATGGGTAAATTGACACCATTTTATACTTTTAATTTCATGCATGCGCGTTGCTTTTTTAGTTTTATTTTGTGGACTTCACAGTATAGTAAAGTCAGTTGGGCACCATCTGTGAGAAAAAGAGTACCCTGATGCAATTCACTCCGTCAGAAATTGAGAAACGGCAAACTGTACTGCTTGGCAGACATGACAGAATCTCGAATACGATCATTTCAAAATGTGCGGTTGTTTCAATTAATTTGCACAGGGGTGTATAAAAGATTCCCGTTAAATATAGACAATAAGAAAAGGACGTCAGATGTATTTTAATTTCAAATTTTGGTAAAATAATATCACACGTTTTCTTTTAAATCTGTGGCCCGCGTCTGTGTAATGTTCATTTTTTTAGGATTAATTTCTACCACTGAATTAATTGCACTAACAATGAAGTTATGCTGAAAAACAAATATTTATTATATAAAGTCAATACTTATTTTTTTGTCATTGTTATCGATATATGTCTGTGTTTTCAAATTCCGTGCTTCTCTCTCACACACACACACACAAATACTAGAGAGAGAATTGGACAGCTCGGCGTGGTGTAATTGTTAGCAAGCTCGCTAGATCAGTTACGACTGAAAAGTGAGTTCGATCCTCACTGGGTGCCCCATACTTTCGGCCTTGCGCCACATCTAAGCCGTGCTTAGAAAATCACTACCAGAGAGAAAATGACATGGCTTAAATCTTGCTCTCGAAATCTCAGGATTATCCTAAGACAGAAGATTTGTTTAGATTCTTAAAGTTCATATCCTCCTTTTTTCATACACGGTGTCCATAAAGTTCGTGTGCACTTTAAAAATTTATAACTTTATTTGTATTTGCCATAGAAATTATCTGTAAAAAATGTTATAATGTTTAATGTACCTAGTTTTAAGTATAGCTAAAATAACTAATATGATTTCAGGCATTACTGTAAATCAGTTGGCAAATGTTTTCCGTGAACTGCAAAATCGTATTACCCTTTATATTGCTAATGAACGTGGAAACGTAAATAAAATTTCTATAAAACCTTAAAAAATATAGATTTACTTCTTTCTAATCCTTTTTACAAATTATTTTCAAATTATTTCAGTATCTGTCTATATTTCTGAGATGAGGTATTACGTTTCGGCCGTTGTACTCTCCGGCCTTCTTCAGGTGGTTGGAATGTCGAACGGAACCCTTTATTTCGCTTACTGGGGTAGACTGATCTAGTTCCACGTGCCATGTCAGTTATCAGTTATCGCCTATTAATTTCCCTCTTCAAGTTCTCCACTGCCTTAACCGGGTATTGAACTCACAATCTTTGGGCCCTGTCACTGGATCTAACCAACGCCTTTATCCACTGTGTCATGTGTCCTCAAGGACACTTGACATCCATTAAACATGGCACGTGGAACTAGCACAGTCTACCCCAGTGAGCGAAATAAAGGTTTCAGTTCGAAATTCAAACCACCTGAAGAAGACCGGAGCGTAAACGGCCGAAACGTTGTAATAAATATGGCGACAAAAATGAGGACAATAGTCCGAATAATGTAAATAATGTACATAATACCTCATCTCAGAAATATAGACAGATACAATCATATGTACCTAACAATACTTAACAAATGTAAAATAAAATAAGAATTATCATAAAACTAGATTAGAATAATATTATTCTATGTTTAAAACCATTTTTTAAATTAAGTGTAGTAAACGCCGGCCATAATGAAATTGGAGAAGTACAATTTATAGGGTTTGATTACCAAAAAACGCGTGCGTATTATGCATGAATAGAAGCATTTTTCCACACTTTCAGCACAATTTTAGGGGTGCGTATTATGGATAAAGGCGTATTATACGTGGGGAATTATGGTAATTGGTTTCATCATATTTCGCTTAGTATATTTTTCCGCTTTTCTCAGATTCATATTGCACCAGTGTTCATTGGAAGTCACTTTGTTACAAGTTTGACGTTTAATTGTGCACATTTGTTATTCAGCTGTTGACTAAATCAATTTCTAAAGACGTCTGAATGGAATATACACTTAAAGAAAGTCAAATCTTAAAGAAGCTTATATCTTATAGGCTGAACAGATAAGATGAGCAACGATGAAGATATGTGAATGCTGTGTGGAATAAAAACAACTTTTCCTCCTGAAATAAAAGTCGTCACATTCAAGGTTAACCAGGAATCGAATCAGGTTCCATCTTGAAATAAAAGTCGTAGAAATCGAATCTGGTTCCATCTTGAAAGAAAATTCTTCACTTTCAAGGTTAACCAGGAATCGAATCTGGTTCCATTTTGAAAGAAAAGTCATCACTTTCAAGGTTAACCAGGAATCGAATCAGGTTCCATCCTGAAAAAAAATTCTTCACTTTCAAGGTTAACCAGAAATTGAATCTGGTTTCCTTTTATAAGTCAAATTCTCTTAAGGTTTAATTCGTTTACAACTTCAGCACTTGCTTTTTAGTATGGCTTAATTTCATGATGAACTCTCGATAAAATTTAAGAAAAAAATGAAGCCCTGTTTGATAAATATGAACCTAAATATGGATTTAGATGACAATAAATATATTTAGTAGCTGTAAAAGTGTCAAAAAGAAAACAGGAAACGCAGAACAAAATTCTGTTTTTCTCTGTCATCGAATATTCTTTCATCTTTTGCTTTGTATCAACTACGACTGGACGAAAGTTTTCATGCGTCCAAAGTTTCAAACTGTATAACAGTGGCGTGCAAGGGAAGGGCGACACTCACTGGCGGAGCACATACGATGGAATATATTATTTTTATTGCAACAAAAGCAGAGATAAGGAAGAAGAAACGCATTTTTTTTTGTTTTTATTTAGCAAATACACATAAAATTAGATATTAAAAATAAATAAAATAGTTCTTAATTTTAGTTTTAATATCTTATCTTACTACTACTGGGTTGAAACTGTTTTTCATTTATTTTTATTAACTTTCAATTATTAGTTTTTTTTTTGTTTCTTTTTAATCGGTATATTCAACTTCCTGTAGTTTTAGTGCTAAAACAATAAAATACATTTAAGGAATGTTTCACAAACGAAGCCATTTTATCAACCTTATTTATAATTTATAAATATTAGGTTTGTGCAAAAATAATGACGCAATAATGTCGTTTTTTGACGTTAAAAAATACGTCAAAAAACGACATTATTACGTAATTATTTTTGCACCAACCTAATAAATAAAATTTGTCGAATTTGTATAATGTGTTAATTTTTTGTAATTAATCATTCCCTCTGATTGATTATGATAAAACTATGTGAACAATGGATCTTTTCAAAAGAAAAGAAGCAAAGCATATGTTGCGATTTTCTTTGAGATGTGGGGACGGCGTCAGTCACAATTTTCGTCCCGGCTACTACTAGACTTATGTACGCCATTGCTGTATAGTTCAGTAAAACTGAACACTATTTGACTAACCGTGAAAGCATAAAATACTTTTTTTGTTTCATTTTTAAAGCTGGATTTTGACTTTCTAAAATTCAAAATCTAACTTTCTTTCTTTCAATTTGCAATTCACTAAATTAATTCTGATTGGTTGTTTGGTTGTTTTGTCTTGTGGCATGTCAAAATCTCAGTGGGTCATTTAATGCCAACAAAATTTTTGAAATAGATACATAGCGATAGTTTGCTAAAAAAGGTGTAAAATGTATACATATATATTTGAACCATTTTTCCATTACTCATATTTTTTTAGTACAATCACATGTATTGCTGGTAATTTTTTTTTTCAAAAACGTATTGCTGGTACAGTGTAACCCGGATATAAGAGAGTTGTCGGGACCGGAGAAGTCTCTTATATCTGGGTTTCTTTTATATCCGAGTTTGGTCTATTTTGTTTAGGTAAGTATGGCTCTAATTTGGGACCAGATACAATCTCTCTTATATCCGGGTTTATCTTATATCAGGGTTTCTTATAACCGGGTCTCTTATATCCGGGCTACACTGTAAAAAAAAATTTTTTAAATTAATTTCTGGTAATAAATTTTTTTCAACATATTTCTGGTATTAAAACTTATTTTTACACTTTTATAATGCTTTTTACCTCAGTTTCGTGGTTAACTGTTTGCCCTTAGCTGGGACCCTAACAGGTGTTACCACCCCGGGTCAGTGTGGATCTGGGAACACTAGCAATTAAGAGGTGGTTCCACGCTCCTCAAAACCTCCTTATCAGAGGCCTTGCTGTTGGACGTAGTTTATCGTCTTACCCTGGACGCGGATGTAGTTTATCGTCATACCCAGGACGCAGTTAATTCTGAATTTTACTTGAAGAAAGTGGATATTGGGGATTTTACAAACACTGATTGTTTGGCACGCAAATTCCAATCGATAGCATGCATATAATTAAATTAAGAATTAGATATTTGGTCTTTTTTTCAATTTCAAAACTCAGTGCTCACGGAAGCAAAAAATGGCGCAGAGATAAAAAAAAAAAAAAAAATAGTCATCCTTTAGACAGTCAGACCTTCTTTCTAACCACTGGGTTATTTCTTGAAAGGCCGGAATTTAATTTAAATCCGTTAGTTTCTACATTCCTGGTATTAAATTTCTGTCTCACGCGTGTCTTTTTAAAAAGAGGTCTTATCTGATTTTTTCTCATTTATAAGGATTGCACAAAAGGCTTAGACAGGGTTTCGTTCCGTAAAGCTCTGATAAGATCCGCGTTTTGTATCGACCCACCGCAGGCTTTTTGAAGAGACCGAATCTCTTGGATTTATTCCATACTACTACAGACAGACGCCAAGTATGCAAACCTTGGCAAGTGGGTGTGTCGGCGACTTCAAGGGTAGCAACTCGCGATGACATCTGAGACGGTGTCAACAACACACGCCCCAGACACACGCTGTTAGCGCCCGAGGGTCCCTTGGATTTAATTGAAACAGCCAACGAGCAACTGGTACACATCTTCTACTGCCTTCCTGTGAATCTCGATATGCTAACCTATCTCTCTCTTTCTTTATCGCTCTCTTTCTTTCTCTCTCTCACTCTCTCTTTCTCTCTAGCAGTCTGTCTCGCTTTCTTTCACTCTTGGTTTGAAAGCGTGTTTTCTTCTAAAGGTCTTTATGCGAATGATAAAGTGCGTGTATAAAAATGAAAAAGGGTAAAAGAGAGAAGAAACTACGTTTTCTTATATGAGAGTGTATGCACCCGGGTGGAAGTTTATGTGTATATCTGCATGTAAAATTTTACTTTCATACGTGTGTCGGGAAGGACTGCGCGTGCGCGTTCGCGTGCATGTCTCTGTACAGATATATTTGGTGTATGATTTGTGTAGTCTTCTTTATCAAAATGCCCATAGGGCGCATCGACGTGGTGTAATGGTTAACGAGCTTGTCTTGCTAGAACAAATACGACCGAGTAGTGAGTTCGATCCTCACTAGGTGCCCCCTACTTTCGGCCTTGTGCCACATCTAAGCTACGCTTGGAAAATCACTATCAAAAGGCACATACACCCTCATAAATATTAACCGGAGCATCTCGGCGTGATGTAATGGTTAACGAGCTTGTCTCGCTAGAACAATTAGGACAGAGTAGTGAGTTCGATCTTTTCTTCTTTAATTAAATATATATATATATATATATATATATATATATATATATATATATATATATATATATATATAAAAGACTTACCATAACATTGGCGCATGTGCAGGAAAGGTAGAAGTGGAAAGCGCGCGCAAATCACGCCGTTGAGTTTATACCCATAGACAGCAGACAAAACAAAATCTGTTTGGCTAATGCAAATCTCGACGCCATTATAAAAGTAATATCTACCTCCTGATATAATAAATTTATTGTTGTTAAAATCACAACGTGGAGCGAATTATGCGGAGAGGCGGCCTGTTAACAGGTCGGGGTACCTGGCACAACGGATCTGATGTTGCAATACCCGAAATTCGTAATGAAAGCAGGGTAGCATTACTTATGACTTCTACTGTTTCATTTTATAAATGTATTTTAAGAAAATGTGACTGACCCATACTTTTTGCCTTGTGTCATACCTAAGCTATGCTTAGAACATCATCATAAATGTTAACTAAAATTTACACAGACTTTAAAAAAAAATGCATATGCGGTGGATAAAAGCTCCCTAATACACATGCATATATACATTAAGATATACATAAGTATACACAGACATCCACGACAAAGATAACACCTGATCAAGTGATTGAATTAAGCCACCTTCCATCTAGAACAGTGGTTCACAACCGATTTTTGACCATGCCTTATTTTGGTATTTCTAAAATTCTGGTGCCCCACCCCCGTAATACTTCATTTTTACATATTCAAAATTTTACTAAAATTTACGTGAAAGAAGCAAACTGAATGCTCTCACGCGCTGATTGGCCGACAAAACATTGGCTCTTCCAGCAACATGCATCACGCCCTCACCTTTGTTGACCGAGACACGCGAGTGTAGGGAGATGGGAAATACCCCGTGTGCCAATTACACATGCACATACATACGCACAAAATATTTTTATGTATGCATACTGTATATGCATCGTATGTATTAACACGCATTAAGATTAACACACTCACTCAGACTCACTAGAAAATAATTCACTGTTAATAACTCATTCTCGAATTGCCCCCTTATTCTGTTGGTATAGTAAGCTTCGGCACATTCTACGCATGCTCCACCAAAATATTACCATGCTCCACCGGTGGGGCATGCGACTCACGTTGGGAATCATTCATCTAGGAGAAATTAAAAACGTTTTCTTTTGAAGAATATTCTATTTAAAATATTTAAATTAATAACAATCAATTCACTTTGTTGCTTGATGTTCTCCGTTGATGCGCTGTCAATATTGCTCAGATTCCAAATTCTTTGTTATTTTTTAGATGATATATTCTTTAGGCTTCTACGAATGTAGACACCGTTTCCGCTCTAGAGACAACGATTCTACCTCCTTCAATAGAACACGTGGAATTTTCGTTGAGATAGAAATCAAAAAAATTAACACTCTGTGCCTGAAATGAGGATAATATATACACAAGAGGAATACTGTTAAAAAATTAATATGAACGACATTGTCTGTCTATATTTCTGAGATGAGGTATTATGTACACTATTTACATTATTCGAAGTTTTGTCCTCATCTTTGTCGCCATATTTATTACAACGGCAATAAAGGCGAGAAAAGATGAGTACAATAGTCCGAATAATGTAAATAATGTACATAATACCTCATCTCAGAAATATAGACAGATACTGAAGGGACGAAACTTTGTAATAAATATGGTGACAATGATGAGGACAATAGTCCAAATAATGTACATAATGTACATAATACCTCATCTCAGAAATATAGACAGATACTGAAAGTCCGAAAAGTTGTAATAAATATGGCGACAAAGATGAGGACAATAGTCCGAATAATGTAAATAATGTACATAATACCTCATCTCAGAAATATAGACAGATACTGAAGGGACGAAACTTTGTAATAAATATGTCGACAAAGATGAGGACAATAGTCCGAATAATGTAAATAGTGTACATAATACCTCATCTCAGAAATATAGACAGATACTGAAGGTCCGAAAAGTTGTAACAAATATGGCGGCAAAGATGAGGACAATAGTCCGAATAATGTAAATAATGTGAGACATTGTCTGAAAAGATATAATATAAACCAAAATGAACGCATAAAAATATTTAAAAAATGCTAATTAATTTTTAAAACACTTAAGTGACAGATGTGCAACATCTATGACAGGGGCGTATAACCATTTTTTAAAAACTTTATTCATTTTTGTTTTTTTATGTTGAAAGTCGACGGAAAATATTCGCGACTTACTTAAGTTACAAATAGGAGTCTGATTAAAATGGCGTCTAACATAAAAGTGTCTCTGAAAGTGAGGTGTGTCATTGAATTCTTTCATGCAAAAAAATTACACAATTGGATATACATAATGATTAAAGAGTGGATATGAATAGAGGTGGTGAGTGATGCATTTCAGCCGTGTCGATGTGTGTGACAAGCGGGTGACTCTGCATAGCTGTCAGCCCACATATTGAAGAAGCACCTTGAAAATATTTTTTTAAAAAATAGTGTTTAGTAGCTTTTGTAGTTATTAAGCTCCCTACATCTGTTGTAATTCTCATGAAAATAAATACAAAACATTACTTTCTGAACACTCCTGTACCCAAAGCAAAGTCAAATTACTAAGAAGATGCTACCTATGTAGCTAAATGCTATAGCACGTCAGGCTATATGACGGTCCCGTGTAGGATACAGGTTCGATTCCTGTTGGAGGACACACGTTTTCTATAAAATTTCCCGGACTTTCAGACCAGTAAATATAGTTAATACTGTTTATTACAAATTATATATATATATATATATATATATATATATATATGCATGTTTCATTAAATAATATAGACAAGTTTTGTTCCTTTCATATTGTTTGATAAGCTTAATAACATTATCATTGAAAGACGAAAGGAAATCACCATACTGATACATGTTTAAATCCAATCTAAGCTTCCGGCTTACATAAGCCATTATCAAAGATGACAATTTCAATAACTCAAACAATACACTGAGGAAACATCAATGATAGTTCGCCCTTGATGAATGGAAATTTCCAAGTAACGACAAATTCGTATATCCGAGACGCGGAAGCGAAAATCGCGTCGCAGCTCGTGACGTCACACTTGACCATGCGAGAGTGAAAAACGAGTATTAAGTATGGGAAGCTGTTGGTATAAACCGATGGCTTCTATTATAAATTATAGGCACTTAAGGATATTTGTGGAGATTTCATAGTTTAATTTGTTCAGGTTAGATTTCAACTGTTTCATGTATAAAGCTTCAAGAATTTTAAATTTTTGTTTATTGTTTAAGTATGGTTGTGTTGTCAACAAGGAATTTCCGGAATTGGGTACGCGGAGAGGCATTTTGTTTTAAATGTCTAAAAATGTTAAAGTTAAAGTTGAAAGAAAGGCAAGTTTTTACGTACTTATTCTGTGAGTAAACACTCCAATGACTGAGAGAGCTCAATTCGGGAATGGGGAAGAGCCTTGTAATATTAGTAGTAATAGTCATTATTTACAAATTCACAATTACCTTCCAAGAGTGCACAAATATATAATGAAATGGATCAAGTCCGACAATTGTTTTAATATATTTTCTGTTTCTATGTTATTTTTATAAATACAAATATTTAAGTAAATGCTATGTTTGTAATAAACAGTATCAGCTACATATATATATATATATATATATATATATATATATATATATATATATATAAGAGGGAAACCTTTTCCACCAACGCGTTTCCTTACTTCAGGACGTTTATCAAGGTAAGTAAAATAAGGGTAAGAAAAATAAGATAACCATAAATTTTTGGCCTATCATATATAGATTTTTGGCATATGATGATGTTTTATCATATGATAGCTTAGATAGGATTAAAAAAATATGTATCAATATTGTGATTTTCTTTCTTCGTTTAATGATAATGTTATTAAGCTTATCAGACGATTTGAAAAGCATTTACTAAAAATAAATAGACAACACTCGTCTATATTATTAGGTTGGTGCAAAAATAATTTCGTTTTCTCACATAGTAACATATGTTAAAAAACGAAATTATTTTTGCACCAACCTAATATTTAATGATATATATATATATATATATATATATATTCCGCTAAAGCACACAAACATATATTTGTTTATACGTTATTTTTATAGATATACATATTTAAGTAAATGCTCTGTTTATAATAAACAGTATTAACAACATTTACCTGCCTGAATGTCCGAAAAATTTCATAGAAAATATGCGTCCTCCGACAGGAATCGAACCTATATCCTATACGAACAGTCATATAGCCTGAAGTGTTATACCATTTAGCTACAGCGGATTAATCCGACCTCCGTAGCCAGACGCTCTTCTAATCTGTGTATATTTGGTTTAATTTCGGGTGAAAAAAAACGACAAGAATTGACCAACATTTGAATATTTTTTTATGAAGCTGTTCCTTGATCTAAGCTTTCGGCTAATATGAACCACCTTCAGATTGGTTATATGGACATTTTAACAAAGGTATTTACCATCGAAGATGATATTTTCTTGACATGCGACGATAACGGTCGCGGAATAGAATATATATATATATATATATATATATATATATATATATATATATATATATATATATATATATATGAAGAAGTATAGTCTTAAGGTGTGCTATTAGGTTGGTGCAAAAATAATGTCGTTTATGTGAGAAAACGACATTATTTTTGCACCAGCCTAATATATTCATGGAATAAAGTGCTCAATATCAGAGACAGAGCGTATGTAAATATAAAAGTCAACATAGAAGTCAGCACTTAGAGGCGTCAGTCTGTTTCATGCTAGAGGTAATCGTCAGACGCACTTTACATGCCGATGTGAAATCTTGGAATGGCTTGCTAACATCACTCTATGGCAAAGACACTTTCCATGCTCATGTGAATTCTTGTAATGGCTTGATAACTATCCTTCTATGGCAGATGAACTTTACATGCCCATGTGAAATCTTTGAATGACTTGCTATTGCACTATAGCAGACTCACTGTACATCACCATGCGAAATTATGGAATGGCTTTCTAACTATCGCTCTATGAAAGGCCGACTTATGTCCATATGAAATCTTTGAATGGCCTCCTCACGCTCTATGGCAGACGCAATTTACATGCCCATGTGAAATCTTGAAATAGCTTGCTAACTATCGCTCTTTGACAGGCGCACTTTACATGCCGATGTGAAATCTTAGAATGGCTTTCTAACTATCGCTCTATGAAAGGCCGACTTATGTCCATATGAAATCTTTGAATGGCCTCC
>OZ010586.1:16278685-16336185 GCA_963932145.1 Acanthosepion lycidas | reverse complement strand
AAGTATATCCTGAAATGTTTATAAATATCGATTAGGAAATACTACACCCTTGTGCAAATTTAATGGAAACAGCCACTTTAGTTTCCTTTCTTTCACCATATGGTCAGTTTTAAACCCACTAGAGTGACAAGGTGTAATCGATTTGCATTTTTTTCCACAGATTAGGTCATTTGAAGTGGTCTGTAGTAATATAAATCTATTTTCGCGTCTATGATGAAATTTGTTTGACCTTGAAAAATATTGCGTCATCCGTGACTGCATCAGATTTTCATCACGTCCAGACACTATTGTCTAGACTGTCGATTAGTTGTCCGCAATGGACGTTACTCTAAGGAAGCGTACGAAAATTGTATCGCTGCACGAACACATTGACAAGCCTTACCAGTGAGCAAATCAAAGTACTACAGACTGGCCAGGAATCGCTCCTAATATAAATCCAATCGAGAATCTGAGGTCAATCTACAAGGAACGACTTCGTGGAATGGACATACGAAATACTAACATGTTCACTTGGTTATGTTTCATTGGAAAAATATGAAAAATGTAAATAATGATGGAATTATACGTTCTGTTTCAATTAATTTGCACAACGCTGTAGGTGATCATGGCCCGCCACATCTTCCTGTATAATTAATTTGCACAAGGGTGTAATCTCATTGTGAAAACACTAGCTTTTTATTCCTTCATATACTTTATTATTACTGCTACGAAACAGTAGTGTACCCACAAATGTCAACTATTATGACGAACTGTGTATCAAGTATAATTTTAGTGCTGAAACATCATTAGTACTAATCTAGCGCCCCGAAAATACCTCACAATATCATTTATCATTGTCGATCTTCTGTCTTAAGGTGGGAATTTCAGAGCCTTGCTTGAGTCTACTCGATAATAAGAACTTCATTTTCTTTTTTTTTAAATTCATTTTTCTTCTTTTTTTCTTCTCGACGGAGAAATTCCATGTTTGATCAAGTCTATCGGAGTCTTGATGAAATCGAAACCTCGACATCCAGTATTTTCACCATTCATTCTTTTCGCTGATGTTCATGAGCACAGAGAATATTTCCCGCCTAAGAAATCGGTATTTCAAAGAAGTTCCTACTTTTTTGCTAGTTTCACCTCTGGCTTTTCAAATGTGTCTCTTTATAGAAATATCCGTAACTAGGGATGAACTGCTTCTGGCTAGCAGTATTATCACGCGCAGATTGGATTTGATTTGCATCAGTAGCATATCGTCTCTTGCTTTTCTTAGGAAACCTCTAGGGAAGTTGGTTCACTGTGACGTCCAGACAATTTTTTATTGTCAAAATCTATCTTACATATACATATATGAAAATTCATGAATCATTCATACAAAAAACAAATATGGAGGTTAATGATTTAAATGGCGAGAATACATCGTCGCAAACTTTATAAGATACATCAAGCCCGAACTGTATATGAATGATATGATCCCCGTTTATAAATTCCAGTTGCATAAGGTCGTTTTACAAGCTTTCGTCTGTTCCTACAGACATAATCAGGTAATTTGATAAATATGGCGACAAAGATGAGGAAAATAGTCCAAATAATGTAAATACTATATATATATATATATATATATATATATATATATATATGTGTGTGTGTGTGTGTGTGTGTGTGTGTGATGGTGGTGGTACTCGTTTGGAAAAAACTCGGATAGCTCAACTTGCAGTAGAACAAATCGGTACCTGAGGAAAAATGGGAAATAAAAAAAAAGAAAGAACCAAGAACATTAAAACAATCGTCCAGTGTTCAAGTTCCAAGTCCAAAGAAAAAAAAACCCAAAACGAGTAAAAAAACAACTACGTAAAGTGCTCAATACACTAAGCAGAGCAAAACCTAAGATAATCCTAAGGAGCCAGGCAAACCTACCTACGTTTCACTTAAACGGATCTTCAGGGTACAGCCGGACTTTCCCGTAGTTGATCGAAGCGCGGGCTGTTGACTCGCGCCTACTGGAGACCCTTTTACGAGGTATGAGGGTCAAGTAACTCAGTTCCTATGAACTAACAGCCAGACAACCTGCATATATAATCTGATTATAGTGATGTAGGCTTTGTGCAGAACCAACCACACTTTTTGAAAGGCCGAATACAGAGACATGATGAAAAACGTCCCCAAATTTCCCTCCGCAGTTTCGGATTCATAATTGTCCTTCCCCTATACCAGTTGCCATCCAAGGCTATAGAACCCAGACTGTCCTGCTATTCATACCTTTTCCATGGGTAATGTATTGGACTGGTGTGGAATTCGAACTCGGCTCTCCGATTCCTCAATCCGAGCCGCTATCCATTACTCCACCGGGCCTCCATAATCATATATCAATGTCTATGCCGCGTAAAATCTCTGCAGATTACTTTTAGAGGATTTTATGTTCTCCTTGGGCAGAGCTTTGATCAGTAGAACCTGCAAATGAGGAAATTCAAGATTTTACCTTCCATGTTCCAAGATTATGGAGTTTTCATACTATTTATGTGGATTCCGTCTAATTTCTTGCATCTCACTTTCCGTAGAAACATTCATCTTAACCGCAGAACTATGGATTTTTTAAAATAGAATTTCCGTGACAAACTGCTGAATTCCTTTCAAAACGGATTTGTCTACTTTATGTAGTTTTATGTTTAAAATGTCCACTCTTATTTCGCAGATATGTAACCTTTTGCAAAAATGGCCTGCAATAATAGTGTCAGTAGACATTCTGTAAAGACGCACTTCCAAATTGTCTCTTTGTGTCCTTAAGAATGACTTATGTATCTATAACGATCCTTATGAAAAGCATACCAGTCTTTCTTTATTCGACTGTTTTTTCTTTGCAATCTTTTCACGTAAAATGTATTTTACTTTTTCCGATTATTTATATATAACAAAGAATGTCTGTATGTCTGATACCTTTTCTGTCTGTCTGTCTGTTTATCTGTATAATACTTTTTCACTCGAGATCCACCCAACCGCTTTTGATCAAACTTGGCACATACATTGTAACATGTAAGAGATAGGCTCTTAGCGTAAAAAAAATCAATAATTTTTTTAAAAATCATAAAACCGATTAAAAATCGATAAATTCAAATTTTTTTCTTCCGATCTCGTTCAAACTCGGTATGTATGTTGCTTACATCACGACGAGCTCAATGATACCTCATTTTTATTTCTACACCACTCCATTTAGCGAAAAAACCGCGAAAAACGAAAAATCGATTTCAAACACAAATCGATTTAAAAACAAAATAAAACTTCTTCAATTTTCAAGCAATCTAATACAAACTTCACTCAATTGTAGCCAATAATAAGTTGATTGTTTAATTTAAATTGATAACTGAGTCCACCCATATAGTGAAAACCGCGTAAAATAGCGAAAAATGACGATTTTTATTGGTTTCTTATTTTCATCAAACTTAACAATTGCTTTTATAAATGGGTCCCCTCTTTTACATCCCTGGTAGCATATCGACAAAGTGAACTTCAAAAACTCCCAAATAATTGTGGTCTGAAGTGGGTTTTCATGTTGCCTGTTTTATCCCTTCATGTCCTCGGCTAAATTCGACTGAATAAATACAGACTACTTCTGTTATGTACATTATTTACATTATTCGGACTATTGTCCTCATCTTTGTCGCCATATTCTTACAACGGACACATGGCACAGTGGATAAAGGCGTTGGTTAGATCCAGTGACAGGACCCAAAGAGTGTGAGTTCAATATCCGGTTAAGGCAGTTGAGAACTTGGAGAGGGGAATTAACAGGAGATAACTGATAACTGACATCCATTAAACATGACACGTGAACCTAGAACAGTCTACCCCAGTGAGCGAAATAAAGGGTTCAGTTCGACATTACAACCACCCGAAGAAGGCCGGAGCGTACAACGGTCGAAACATTGTAATAAATATGGCGACAAAGATGTGGACAGTAGTCCGAATAATGTAAATAGTGTACATAATACCTCATCTCAGAAATATAGACAGATACTGAAGGGCCGAAACGTTGTAATAGATATGGCGAGAAAGATGAGGACAATAGTCCGAATAATGTAAATAGTGTACATAATACCTCATCTCAGAAATAAAGACATATACTGAAGGGCCAAAACGTTGTAATAAATATGGTGACAAAGATGAGGACAATAGTCCAAATAATGTAAATAGTGTACTTAATACCTCATCTCAGAAATATAGACAGATATTTCTGTTATATCAGTAACTGCATTAATTCAAAATGTTTTTTTTTAATGAAAGTACTTTAAATTAATTAAAGAAGATAGACTCTGTTACATCTAAACATGATGCTGTTTTTGCTCCATTCTAATTGAACGCTTTTTCTGATCGATCAGTTGGGTATGGCTGCTAGTTATTAATATTCTTTTTCATCATCTGTTCCTTCCTTGAAGTGTTTTTTTAAGGATTCTTTCTTTGACTCGTTCCCTTTTTCTTCGCCTTCTAATGGCTATTCTGATGATATCTTTCTTTCTTCGGTGCCAAAATGGCTAAGGAACACTTCATGCATATTGTCAATGACAGACCACAAGTCTCTTCCGAATAGATCTCTTCAAGTTATGCCACAGATTGAAATGATGATCCCTTGTCAAGTGTCATCCATCTGCCGTCATAGGCTCTGCGTGGTCGCCTAATACTGGTTTCATTAAGGGATTCAGCGCGCCATGATATTTGTCGCGACGTTTATTCCTTTGACTCGGCTGATTTATCTTAGTCTGACATTTCGCCGTTGTCGACCTCGACATCTGATTTTAGTGCGATGGATTTGCATTCCTTTTAAATGATTTAAATTACGACAACAGTAACATTGGGTGTTCATGGATGGTTCAAGGCCATTACTTGTTTCTCATATGTTGAATTTCATATTATCTCCACTTTCGGGACATCGTGGGGACATTTCTCATTTGTTTGGAAAATGGTAGCCATTGTGTCGTGGCACCCAAACTTTTCCGGAAGTCTAAACGACTGACATTTTAATCACGTCATTTTGGCGATAGATTTGCCTTTGCAATTTTCAGCAGTTTTGCAAATCGTTAATGCAATTCAATTTCACAGAATTCCAAAATAAATGTTCTTTTTTTTCTTTTCTTTTTTCTTTCTTTTCTTTTTTCTTTTCTTTTCTTTCTTTCTTACTTTCTCTCTCTGCCCCTTACCCTCTCTCTCACTCTTTCTCTCTTTTCATCGAATTCAAGCGGAGAAAAGAGGAAATTGTAAGCGAGACAATTAACTCAACAATTTGGCTTCGAGATTATATTCATTCATTTGATGAAACTATTTCCTGCGATCCTAAACTTTTTCTATACTAGTTTTGTCCTGAAAATATCCAACCATATATTAACGAAAAAAATAGCCTGGTTTATTTTTCTCAGTAACCTTTGCAATTTTTATAGCATACTCCAAAGTCTTCTTTTGGGATTACAATCAGCTGATTGGTCGAAAATCCTTTTGGGGATTACAATCAGCTGATTGATCGAAAATCTTCTTTTGGGATTACAATCAGCTGATTGGTCGAAAATCTTCTTTTGAGACTGCAATCAGCTGATTGGTCGAAAATCTTCTTTTGGGATTACAATCAGCTGTGATTGGTCAAAAATCTTCTTTTGGGATTACAATCAGCTGATTGGTCGAAAATCTTTTTTGGGATTACAATCAGCTGATTGGTCGAAAATCTTCTTTTGAGATTACAATCAGCTGTGATTTGTCGAAAATCACCGACCTACGTTCATTCATAAGTCTGATACAACATTCGATTGAGATTTTCTTTTATATATTTGGTATCGAAATAAGCGAGATCATATGATTAAAAACGGCTCGTCTATGTCAGACATAAAATTCCTTTGCTGCAAATTCTCTCTCTCTCAAAAAACATTTGTTATCAAAACGAGTCTCTTCCTTTACCGAATATTTTTATAATAAAAATAATCCATGCCCCAAAATCAACAACGTTTTCTTTCATATTTATTATTCTATTTCATTAATTAAGACAAGTCCCAATTAAATGATGACTTTCTACCACAGTACGAAGACTTGAACTTCAATAATACAGAGACATAACGATTATGCAAAAGCTTTGTTTGCTTTCACCCCGACACACTCATAAGTAAAAACACGCACACATATATATGTGTGTGTGTGTGTACACTATTGTTCAAAAGTTTTTTTAAATTGAAACCAAAAGTAATTGTTTTGGACTTTGAAAACGAAAAATTACTATACATGGTTAAAAAAAAGATGAGATGATTTTTTATTAGAAATTTTATAATGACAAAAAGAAAAAAGCATTTTATGATTAAATTTTGCTGTCGTCACAATATCCTTCTTCAGCATTGATTACTGCAGCATAGATTGTTGGCATTCGTTGCAAAAGTTTCTCAAAGTATGAGTTTGATAATTGATTCCATTCTTTATTCAATTAATCTAGTTCTTTTACATTTCTTTTGACTTTTCTATCAAGTTCATTCCATGCTCATTCTGGAGTAGCTTCAAACTTTTATTCGAAAATTATAACATAAATATGTTATAAAATCACTACAAAAATAGCCATTTTGTTTCAACACTTATGAAGTGATGGTGTTAAATGTAGAATAAAGATTTTCCTTCCTATATATATATATATATATGTGTGTGTGTGTGTGTGCGCGCGTGTGTGTGTGTGCGTGAAAAGTGTGTGTATATAAATATAAATAAATATATATATATATATATATATATATATATAATTATTTATATATATGCGCGGTACTTATTAGAAAGCGCTCAATATCAGAGATAGAGCTAACATATTTGGTTGGATTGATGTGAGTTTGTGACCCTTGGTTTCATGCTTTTGCGATCGTCAGAAATTATAATTGCACCTTTTAATTGAAATATATATATATATATATATATATATATATATATATATATCAATTAGAAGGTGCAATTATAATTTATAAATTCATGAATCATTCATACAAAAAACAAATATAGAGGTTAATGATGTAAATGGCGAGAATACATCGTCGCAAACAATATAAATAAGATACACCAACCCCGAACCTGTATATGAATGATATGATCCTTGTTTACAAATTCCAGTTGTATAAGGTCTTTTTAATTTTTTTACAAGCTTTCGTCTGTTCCTACAGACATCATCAAGTATGGAAATAGATTTTGTTCTTGTTTTTACCTCTCGGTAATAACAGAACAACGAAAATAGAGATGTAATCCGAAAAAAATGCTATTTATATTGTTTGCGATGATGTATTCTTGCCATTGAAATCATTAACCTTTATATTTGTTTTTTGTACGAATGATTCATGAATATATATATATATATATATATATATATCAGGTGGATACTAATTATGATATGAAAAATAATATGAATGTTAACAACTGAAAACTTTAGGCGCAAGTGAAAGCACAAAATAATGCAGAGAATAGAGTCATGTGAAATGGTTAGACTTCTGGTTACGCCCATCACCACAGATACAGATTTGATACTAACATAACAATAATTATCTCTGTTTTAATCCCGTCGACACTCAATTGACTGCATTCTTGTCTGAGAAATACTATGAAACCAACGATGATGTTGTAACATTTATTGAATGCAATACAAGATACGTGCCCTTGGAAAAAATAAAACGTAACCAGAATAAGTATTAATGACATGGTGAAAAATGAATCTCTTTGTACCAAATCAAATGCACAAATGTGTTAAAAATTCCGTAGTTCTTTCTTCTTCAAAATATTAAATTTCTCCATATTGTTTTAGACTTTTATATGTAACGTCGATCAGAAAAAAATACATTCTAATCATGTTAATAAAGTTTACTTGGTAGAAAAACGCAACATCTACGAAATTTAGGAATTGTCACTTGGACATGGGAAATCTTAAATTGTGCTTTCGAGGTATTAGTGTGCTTGAAAATTCGACAAGGCAATAAATTTTCGGAATAGCAACTACCTATATTTCGGAGGTCATGTATTATGTACACTATTTACAGAATTCAGACTATTGTCCTCATCTTTGTCACCATATTTATTGCAATGTTTCGGCCTTTCAGTATCTGTCTGCATTTCTGAGATGACGTACTATGTACGTTATTTACATTATTCGGACTATTGTCCTCATCATTGTTGCCATATTTATCACAGCGTTTCGGCCCTTCAGTATCTGACTATATTTCTGAGATGAGGAATTATGTACACTATTTACATTATTCGGACTATTGTCCTCATCTTTGTAGCCATATTTATTACAACATTTCGGCCTTTCAGTATCTGTCTATATTTCTGAGATGAGGTATTATGTACACTATTTACATTATTCGGACTATTGTCCTCATCTTTGTAGCCATATTTATTACAACATTTCGGCCTTTCAGTATCTGTCTATATTTCTGAGATGAGGTATTATGTACACTATTTACATTATTCGGACTATTGTCCTCATCTTTGTTGCCAGGTGGAATCGACACTCCAACCACCTGAAGAAGACCGGAGCACAGAATGGCCGAAACGTTGTAATAAATATGGCGACAAAGATGGGGACAATAGTCCAAATAATGTAAATAGTGCGGAATAATAGCGTGATGTGTAGCGGAGCTTCGTCTGACACAACGCTAAAATAATAAAAGCTGGATAGCAGATTATGTTGCCAAGCTTCACAAACCAGTCGTAATTGTTCTAGCGAGACAAGCTTGTTAACCATCACGCCACGCCGAGGTGCCCTATTGATTTTACAAGCGTAGCTTAGGTATGGCACAAGGCCGAAATTAACGTCCACCCAATGAGGATCGAAGTCACTACTCAGTCATAATTGTTCTACCAAGACAAGCTTGTTAACCATCACGCCACGCCGAGGTGCCCTATTGATTTTACAAGCATAGCTTAGATGTGCGCCTACTTTCAGCCTTATGCCAGATCTAAGCTATGCCTGGAAAATCATAGGGTACCTCGGCATGGCGTGATGGTTAACAAGCTTGTCTCGCTAGAACAATTACGACTGAGTAGAGACTTCGATACTCATTGGGTGTCTCATAACTTCGGTCTTATGCCACATGTAAGCTAGCCTTAGAAAATCAAACTAATTTATATTGTTTTATTGGAAATATATTTTGAAATGAATAAAACTTTGACCATCGGCCTTAAACTTCTTTTCGACAGTGTAGATGTGAATTGAATTGCATGAGATTATAGAAACTGACACCTAGAAATGCACGGGCTTAGAAAGTAGCCATATTTGAAGTCATGCTTTTTTATGTTGTTTTTGTGTGTGTGTGTGTGTGTCTTTAGGTTCTCATTTGTTTTGTTTTTTTTTGGGGGGGGGTTGTTTTGCTTTGTTTTTTTGTTTACACGCTTCCTTCTGGCGTTTAATAATTGAGATTTCAGCCAAGACATAGGAGTTGAAGTTGGGGTTGGAAGGCAAAATTTACCTAATATTTCCGAATCCTGATCTGTCAAAGTGGTTAATTCAAAACTCCCGAGTCGTCCCTGCCCCTTAGAGACCCCCTCGTTCAGCCGGGCCAATCGGTTTAGCCGCCAGAAACACTGACAATATCAGTTTCCATAATTTTTTTTCCAGACCTAAAAAGTTTTTTTTTTTTTTTCCTTTCCTTTTTAGATTGTGAATAAATATGGCCATCAGCCGCTTCGGGCATTCCTTAAACTGATTTCATTTACCATTTCCCTTCAGGACTTAGACGATCATGGCCTTCCACCTCCTCCTGTCCCTTGCTCAAGCCCATTAAGTACGTCACATGTTGCTTTCCCCTGTCCCCCTTTCCTTATATCCGTCCTGTGAGTATCAGATTCTCTAAGCCCTTCTTCCACATTACGTGTCCCAGATATTTCAACTGCCTCTTCCTGATGTTAAGTATAAGATTCCACTTTGTTTCCATTCCCTCCAACCCCTCATCGTTGCTCACATGTTCAGCTCATGGTATCCCTAGAATTCTTCTGTAGAACCACATTTCTATAGCATCTCAGTACTCTTTTCTTTGTTACCAAAGAAATCCTCCTGCTTCGCAATACTCTGCCTGGCTTTTGGAATGCGTCTTTGGCCATCCCAATTTGTTCGGTTCATGATATCTTTAGCATCCTTCTGTAGAACCATACCTCCGTTGCTTCGAGTCTCTTCTTAATCTCTGAGGAGATCATCCAAAATTCACTGCCGTAAAGGAGGACAGATGTCACGTAGCAGCTCAGTATTCATTGTTACCAAAAAAACATCTTTGGCCATCCGAATACATCTTCGGATCTCAGTGTCGGACTTTCTGTCCTCTGTCAGAACACTTCCCAGATATTTACATTTCTGTAACTGCTTGATATTTGTGTACCCGACCTGTAAATCGCATTTCGGGCTCATCTTTGTACTGATTACCATGCATTCTGTCTTCTTGTAGTTTATGCTTAGTCCCTTTTCTCTCTCCTTTTGTAGGAGGTTTTTGTAGTTTTCTTTCCGTGTCTGCTATCAGCAGTGTCAAATGCGTAACTTATATTGTTAAGATTGTGGCCGCCAATAATGAACCCTGGTAGGATTTCCAGTTCTCTCACAATTGCCTCACTGTATAGCGTGAATAAGTCCGGCCTGAAATCATGTAAAAATGTAAAATCGACCTTTTTAACCAGGCGCTCCTTCGTAGCTAAACTGGTATAGCAAGTCAGGCTATATGGCGGATCCTTGGAGTCAAACGATACATGTTTTCTATGAAATTTCTTGATAGATATGAGCAGACTAAGATAAATAGATAGATCGATCGATAGATATTAATAGAATGTGGTAGATAGATGGTATATTTTATTGTTATACATTATTTATATATACAAAAATATTTAAGTAAATTCTCTGTTTATAATAAACAGTATTAACAACATTTACCGGTTTGAAATCATAGGAAGTTTGTTGTTTAAATGCAGTAAAATCGAGCTGGCTTGCCACACGCTACTTCGTAGCTAAACTGGCATAGCACGTCAATCTGCTATGGCGTGTTTCCTGTAGAACACAGGTTCAATTCCTGGCGGAGGGTGCTTGATTTCTACGAAATTTCTCGAGTGTTCAGCCGGTAGATTTTTTAACACTGTTTATTATAAACAGAGCATTTACTTAAATATGTGTATCTATATAAATAACGTATAACAATAACATATATTAAATAATTATCGGACTTTGTCCATTTCGTGATGTGTAACATAAAAATTGTATTAAGTTTTGTATATATTACCGGTAACTATAAATGGTTGATTCGTATGGTCATTTTGAAAGGCTTTTTTTTGTGCAGTATTAATTTTATATATGCCTCAGAATAGCTTAAAATGACTATTTATGATGTTAAAAATTTATCGGTGGTGCATTTATGGGAGGTTGTGTAGAGACCACAAACTCTACAAAAGAAAATGAAAAAAAATAATGCATTTTGAAGGAACATGAATGTCAAAGACATAATGTTTTTCCTTTCCTTTTTGTTTTCGTCTACTTTAAGATTTCTTCTTTCATTAATCAGAAGAGGTGATTTTAAATACTCTTCGTTTGACGTCATGCACATTAAAATAGAATCAGTATTTGACAAGCACTTTTATCTTTCGACTGATAAAAAAATGTGAAAAACATTCCTTAATAAAATTTAACTTTCTTTTAACGAAGTCTGGTGGAAAAAGGTTTATCTATATTCTTTGAGAAAACTTATTAGGTTGGTGCAAGAATAATGACGTAATAATGTCGTTTTTTGACGTATTTTTTAACGTCAAAAAACGACATTATTACGTCATTATTCTTGCACAAACCTAATAGTAAGTGAACTATGTAAATTTGCCCATGGAAACATTACAAAACAGATTTTTAAATACACCTAACTTGTTATTTATATCGATTGTTATTGGACAAAGAGTTTTTCTTTTTATGTGTCGTGTCCCTTCAGGACATAGGCGATCATGGCTCTCCACTTTCTCCTATCCCTTGTAGCTCTCAATAAGTTTAGTCCCTTTGCTACTTCCCCCAGGCCATATTCTGTTAACCACTTGATAAGCCCGCTAGGTATGACATGCGTTGCTTTCCTTTGTCTCTCTTTTCCTCTATTCGACCTGTGAGTATCAGATTCTCCAAACCGTCCTTTCTCATTATGTGTCCCAGAAATTTCAGCTGCCTCTTCCTGGTGTTAAGTATAAGCTTCCTCCTTGTTTGCATCCTCTCCAAAACCTCATCGTTGCTAACATGCTCGCTCCATATCCTTAGCATCCTTCTCTAGAACAATACCTCCGTTGCCTCGAGTCTCTTCTTTATCTTTGAGGAGCCCGTCCAACATTCGCTGCCGTAAAGGAGGACAGATATCACATAGCAGCTTGTTACCAAAGAAATACTCCTGTCTCGTAATACACTGCCTAGCTTTTGTAATGCGGCGGATCTCAGCGTCGCACTTACCGTCCTCTGTCAAAACACTTCCCAGATATTTAAATTACTGCACCTACTTGATTTTAGTGCCCCCGACCACTACTTTTCTCTATTATTATTGCTACTATTGCTATTGCTATGCTACTAATAATATTGACACTGCGAATTGATACCTGTAAAAAGTAAAACGTAATATGACATTGAAAAACGCATAGATATCAAATGAAAATTATATGAAAATTCCTGAATGCTCGGCGATTTTTTTTTTTTTTTACACACGATTGAATGGAAAACCTTTCAATCAATGATACGAAACTTTTTCAAAATTGACTTTTTTAAATTCACTTTCATTAATGTAGTCTAAAACAGAGAATATCAACCTTTTTCAGACCATGGATCATTTTTTTCTTCAAAAAATCCAAATTGACCACTCCTACTTTTACTGTTCATTTTTCACACTAAAATACTCAATGAAAAGACAAAGGAGTCTATTTACCCATCAAAATTTGTTTTAGTAAACAAGAAGAAACACAGGATATCAAAATCAATCGAAGGCCGGCCAACAACTTCGACGGAGTTAAGCACTTACCTTCTAAGGCGCATTACGGGCATCCGGCTACAGCGAACGAAGGCCTTCGACGAACTTAGGCATAAAATTTTCACGTGATAAAATCTTCACTGAAATTCCTGAGTTTTGCCTTTTTAGCAATTGGTTCAAACATTCTTACAACTGTTCTGAAAATAATAGAAATAATAAATACTTTATTTTTATAAGTTAGAAATATCAAATTTATCAAAAAATATTGTCTAGTGATCTATTAACATAGTAATAATTTTTTATATAAATAAAAAATTTATATTATATATAGTATATATAACATTTATATATATATATATATATATATATATATATATATATATATATATATATATAAATATACATGATAAAAATAAAATATAGCACTGCATAATACCAACGTAATTTTGAAATTTTCAAATATAATATACATGTGTGTAATTAAACAAAATATTATATTTTTTAATTCTTCAAAGTATGAATAATTTAGGTTTATTTTGGTTTACAGCATATCAACTTCAATGGGTTATTTAATGCTGACAAACATTTTTATTGCTGGTAATATTTTGTTTTGTCAAAAGTCTGTTTCTGGTAATATATTTCCTTCAAAATTGTATTGCTGGTAATATTTTTTTCCAAAAAGTATTGCTGGTAATAATTAACTATTTGCCCATAGCTGGGACCCTAACAGGTGCTACCACCTCGAGTTAGAGTGGACCTGGGAACACCAGAAATTAAGAGGTGGTTCCACGCTCCTCAAAACCTCCTGATCAGAGGCCTTGCTGCTGGACATAGTTTTACGTCTTACCCAAGTCGCGGATGTAGTGTATCGTCTTACCCAGGACGCGGATGTAGTTTAACGTCTTACCCAGGATGCTGAATAATTTAGATACATTTTTGTGAAATGGCTACTATTCTTTTATGGCTACGAATTCTCTGTGGATCATTAGAAATGCTATGTAGACCACCGGTGGTTGAGAAAGTTTTGTCTTCCGTTGATAAGATATATTAATTAGCGATATTATGCAAATTTATCAAATCTGAATTCAAAATAAATATTGATTTTATTCATTTGCTCTTATTTAATTGTTTATAGTAATTATGTAAAATGGTTCTTATTATTGCAACCTCGAATGTTTTCGTCAAAAGATTTTCAGATTAAAAACGGATTTTCGAGGCAAAATAATTTATGAAAAGTCCTTGATCAATAAACACGCAAAATTAAAAGCAGAAAATTTTTCATTTTTGTTTCTACAAATTAATATTTAATGAATTAGTTAATTAATTACGTTTAATTAAAATTGTCTAATATGAAAGGCGTAAAATTAATAGTAAGTATTAATTTGAAGGATTTTAAGGTCAGGATGCATCTGACATTTTTTGGATCGTGGTGATTTTAAGAGAAGGCAACGTGACATGTCTGGAACTGTTCGGGTCGAGTTCGCTAACCCGAACTTTTGAGACTGGCAGGCAACCCACCCCCACATTATTCTAAATACTTTACAGAATAAATGCATGGAAATGAATTGCACAATTTCCTTCGGAATTTGAACCCGCACAGACGAGATTATCGGATCTCTGTTTTTGGTAATCTAAAAAATTCAATAATCAGATGAGTAAAAAACAAAATTCCAATCAAACATCTAAACACATTTTTTTCATCGTCAAAAACTTTGGGTTTCTTTCTCGTCGTCAAAAACTTTGTATTTTTTTTCATCGTTAAAAACAATTGTGTTTTATTCATCGTCAAAAACTTTGTGTTTCTTTTCATTGTCAAAATCTTTATGTTTCTTTTTCATCGTCAAAACCTTTGTGTTTCTTTTCATCGCCAAAATCTTTGTTTCTTTTTCATCGCCAAAATCTTTGTGATTCTTTTTCATCGTCAAAACCTTTGTGTTTCTTTTCATCACCAAAATCTTTATGTTTCTTTTTCATCGCCAAAATCTTCATGTTTCTTTTTCATCGCCAAAATCTTTATGTTTCTTTTTCATCACCAAAATCTTTGTGTTTCTTTTTCATCGTCAAAACCCTTTGTGTTTCTTTCCATCGTCAAAACTTTATGTTTCTTTTCATAGTCAAAATCTTTGTGTTTCTTTCTCATCGTCAAAACCTTTGTGTTTCCTTTTGTGCTATCAAAAATATTGAATATTGTCCTTTTCTTTTTTGGTTTCAGGTAAGTCAATTTCCTGAGAGTGCAAAGAAAATTTGCCAATTAAGGTAAAGAGAACTAAACTTCTTTTATTATCACTTATACGCAAAAATCATGGAATAACTTTTTGTGGCCTTTTCTATGCGTGCGCACGCGTAATTTTATGTGTGCGTGTGCGCACATGAATGTGTCGACGGTCTGTTACGTTTCTCTCTGAAGATGTTTTACGAAATTATTTTTTTGCTTAATATATTATGTATAATTTTCTCAACAGATAAAATTTATGGCTCATCGACATCTATAAGATGATTAAGACATAACACTAATCCCATAACTTATTATATTCGTAGAAGCACCAAGAGAGCCTGACACAGCCGATTTATTTTCAGGTTTGTTTTGAATTTAGTTTTCTATCTCTACTGATCCCAAATGAGGTTATTCCGCCTTTCTATTTAACCCATAGCTGGGAGACGGGAAGAAGAACTACATTCATAACTTTCAAAAGTATTTACCCGAAAGTAAACGTAGCAAATACAGCCATAATTCGAACCCGGTTTTGTCGATTTATATTTCCGACTCATTAACAACTACACTTCCTGCACCTCCATATACAATGATGATTTGTGTTTAAAATGATTTTCATTGGCAATCAGGGATTTTTTTCGTACATTACTTCGACTATCTCCACCATCCTTATTCAGATGACATTTTATTCTTGTGCCGAGTCTTCTGTTCTCTCTTTCTTTTTATGAGCTATGTCCTTTCAGGATGTAAGCGATCATGGCTCTCCACCTCTTTCTATCCCTCGTAGCTCATATCAAGTTCCTTTACTCTGCTACCTCCCAGAGACCACGTTCTGTCATCCACTTGCTTAAGCCCACTAGGTATGTCATGTGTTGTTTTCCCTTGTCTCTCTTTCCCTCTATTCGACCCGTGAGTATCAGATTCTCCAGGCCCTCCATCCTCATCATCTGTACCAGAAACTTCAGCTGCTTCTTCCTGATATTAAGTATAAGCCTTCGCCTTGTTTTCAACTTCTTGTTTGCTCACACGCTCAGTCCATGATATCCTTAGCACCCTTCTGTAGAACCATATCTCCGTTGCCTCGAGTCATTCTTCATCTTTGAGGAGACCGTCCAACATTCGCTGCCGTAAAGGATGACAGATTTCACATAGCAGCTCAGTACACTTTTCTTCGTTACCAAAGAAATCTTCGTATCTCATAATACTCTGCCTAGCTTTTGGAATGCGTCTTTCGCCATACCAATATGTTCGATCAATGATATCCTTAGCATCCTTCTGTAGAACCACATCTCTGTCACCTCGAGTCTCTTTTTCATCTTTGAGGAAATCGTCCAGCATTTTCTGTCGTAAAGAAAGACGGTGTTCTTTTCTTTCTTAACAAAGAAACTCAATTAGATTCATTATTATGACGATAAAATGTTATGCCGCTAACAAAATGAAAAGAAACTCAACGTCAGAAAAAAAATTCTAACTGAAGAAGCCCTAAAACTCAATGCGCCGAAATATATACAGAAACAAATTAAGAAACGTAACATGACGGCATGGAGAGAGAGAGAGATATCTCGCCTGAGAACATCCTTCAGATCTACAAATCAACCATTCGGTCCCTACGTTGAATCCTCTTACCATATATAGTCTGGTGCGCCCAATGTTCATCTCGAGATCCTCGACAAAATCCAGACACAGATATGCAATGTGATAGGTCCTGATCTGGCATCTTGTCTACAGTCACTTTCTCACCGACGTCCCCTCTATCTTTTCAACAAATATTTTCATGGCAACTGCTCTGACCAGCTATTTCACTGGTTCTCCGACTGCATGAATTTAAGCGTGCTGCTAGGTTGGCATCTCGGTCCCACCCTTTCACTGTCGAAACGGTTAAATGCAGCCATCTCTTCTACTCCAACAGCTCGCACTTCCCAACAGTGGAACTCCCTTCCTCTTACTTGCTTCTCTGATAGCTATAATCTTCAGATATTCAAATGTAATGTCAATCGACATCTTCTTATACTTTGATCTTCCGAAAGCCCTTCTCTTAGTCCTTTTCTCAAGCACTCCTTTTTACTCTTGCTCTCACTCTCTGTAACCCCTTGCGTCCTAGTGGCATTCTCGCCTTGCTTGGGGTGATATACTTAAAAAAAATGAAAATGAATAAAGAATTGAAGACATTTGTTACAAGTATTCTAGTTTAGTGTGATGCCTTAGTTGCTTTGAAAAACAATCAAATGCAGGAGAATCTGATATCCAGAAGCCAGTACCTTGGTCACGTGATCGTCTACTTTTTTAATAATGGAAACGGCATCAACAGTATTAGTAAAATAGATATGTTAAGGAAAATAAGTTTATATTTGAAAGTTTTTGTGGCTTACCCTACTTAAACCTATATATTTACCTATCTATTTTTAGTTCGAAAAATGAATTCATAAAAATTTGAAATCTAATTTGCAGGCCAACAAGTACAAAAAATTATTGATTGATAAAGCACCAAATATATGCGGATAAACAGATCAACTACTTGATTGGTTGACTTCGATGATCGATCGCTTAGAGATTTTCATAGACAGACTACAGGTATTAGATTCTGGATAATCTCCTCTCCACAATATATATATATATATATATATATGAATACGTATACGTATATATATATATATATATATATATATATATATATATATATATATATATATAAGAGATACAGACAAATGGCATATATATATATACCTAACGAGTTCTTTCCTATTTTCTATATATTTTTACACACACACACACACATACACACATATATATATATGCCGTCTCTCTGTCTGTCTCACTATATATATAAATATATAGATATATATATATAGGAATACGTGTACGTATATATATATACCTAGAGAGAGAGAGTAACAGAGATAGACAGAGAGACATATGGCATATATATATATATATATATATATATATATATATATATATATATATATATATATGAGAAAAGTCAAGCTTTTGTGTTTTTTAGAGATTAGAATCAATATATTTATTCTGTCGCAAAACCATTGTCTTTTTGACACTTGTGACCTTTTGAACGTAAAGAACTGGAAAGAAAATATAGTATAAATGAAGTACCCAGATTCTAAAACCAGACACACTGGCTAGCGTTGGAAAGCATCGTTTAAACTATAATGTTGCATGAAGTCTGTCTACATGTAATGCATCAAAATATCCATTACACAACGCTGCTATTAAATAGGCCAGAATTCCAATTTGTGCATCAACTGACCATTTGTGTCAGCCTTTTACTGATATAGTGACCAGCCTTTCAAATGGGAAAAAAGGAAAACGGGAATTCTTCAGTAGGAAATAATTCATCTCAAAAGAGACAGTCTCCCAAAATCTTTGACTTATTGCCATTTTTCGGACTTTGGATGAGACACGCAAACAACTCTGCGTCCAGAGGTTGATGTCGATAACCTTGTTTAAGTTGTAAGAAAGAAAGAAAGCATGACAGAAAGAAAGAAAGCTTTGAAGAGAAACTTGTAGTCTGGATATTATTTTAATTCTTTTGGTCTTCTAAATAGATGGCATGCACTCACAGGAATGTTGTTTAAACTCCTGAGGATTGACTATTTGTTCGTTCTTTAAGTCACGAATTCCACCTGAATTAGAGCGTTTATGTTTTTTTTACGAGAATACCTCTCATTGTTCGTTCCGAAGTAGATTTTTGCCTTGCAATGAATGCAAAGAAAATAAACATCCTCCAACGACTGAAGAGCTCGCCTTCAAACTTAACAGAACGCATATGTCCTCTGCTACATCACTGTAAATGTATTTTCGAATTTTGTAGATTTGCTCGGTTAACTTTGCAGTGAGAATCGTAAAAGCTCGATCGTGCAAGAAGGGATGTGAGGGAACTGGAGTAATACTTGATATGTCCGGGAAAGGGATATATTTGTTCGAAGTAGCAAAGTGATTTTGGACTACTGTAAACGAGTAGGACAATCTAGCAGGTAACCGTAATGGACTGGTCCTTGTCGTAGTGGTAGACAATAGTCGTAGGCAATAAGCGAAGACAATAGGCGTAGTCCATGTACCTCCGCATCAGTCTGTATTTATGTCTGACACCAGCCAATCAGATTACTGTGAGGGGGAAGCCAGGTATATGCATATTCATTACATCAATAGTGTAGATCAGAAAATGTTTACTGCAAAATAAAGCAAAACAAACATAAACAGAAAGAGAAATAGAGAGGGAAGAGTATGTGAGAGAAATGGTTGAAAGGAGATAAAGAAAGAGAGAAAGAGAAACGGAAATTAAAGTGATTATGGGTAATGGGAAAAGAGAGAAGGATAGCGAAAGAGAAACACTGGGAACAGGGCAGCAGTTCGCATGTTGTTGTGCGTCAAAGTCTGGGTCTACTATGGAGTCTCTCCCTCGAGAAGTCATCGGTATATGACTTTTGCGAGAAAAAAAAAGAACCTTCAGACGCCAATATCTAAGGCTATAAGTATTGCAAAGAAAAGGAATGAAAACATTGTAAACTGTGGGCATAACACTGCCTTTTTAATTAGTTAAATACTGTCATCGCCATAAACAAGATGAGAAGAAAGTCTTATATGGAAACATTCGAAGCGCATATGGAAAGGTAATTACAACGTTTTCTTCTGAAAAAGAGAGACAATCAAAATAAAGAAATTGGGAGAAAGAATCAGATAAAAACGGAATATAAATATGAAAGTATTTATGCCCAAGTAATAGAAACTTTTAGTAACGAACATCACCAATCCGGCACTGGCACTCTTCGGTGATACACAGTAATCGTTGATCTATACACTTACTTTCGATGGTTTTCATTAAGAAAAGCGACACGAGACACTGGCAGAACATAAAAGCTAAGAGCATTACACAAAGGGAGATAATTGGATGTCTTCTTAACTTTGCCAATTGGAACTTTGTCTTCCATTTGTAATCTTTGTATTGTTTATCTCCTTTAGAAGTTTTCGGTGTTGGGGATGGCGGCTTACAAACAGTGAAAAGCATATTGATTACCAAACAGCGGCGATCATACGTTGGATAATTCAAGTCTGTAATTAACTCAAATGAACTAACAAACACATTCAAACAAACACGGACAAATTGTTGAACACATAAAGACATTTCTCTTCGATCGTTTAACTGCGAAAACAGCGTACTTAATCATTGATATTGGTGATTGCTCTCAATTAATTCTTTACCTACGATCAAAGCCATTAAACTAAGAGGAATATAAATGTCGAAATAAACACGTCTGTCTTAAAATTGTTTTCCAAGAATCGGTAATCCTGGAAGAGTTTCAGAAATGTGTATGGTGATTTTTTTTCAAGTTATTGTTTGTCTCGCAAAGCGTAATTGACATTCAAGGAGGCGCTGAAAATTTCTCCCTCCAACCAGGAAAGGATTTAAAAAATATCTACTGTTTGATTATTTGAGTGGAATTTGGAAGGTTTGGTTTGGTTTGTTTCGTTTTGTTTTACGGCATATCAAATGGGTTATTTAATGTCGACAAAATTTTGTTTTTTTTCAAAAATATTTTTTCTTTTTCCTTTAAAAATGTATTATTTTTTCCTTCAAAAATGTATTGATGGTAATAATTATTTACAAAATGTATTGCTGGTAATATTTTTTTCCTTCAAAAAGGTATTGCTGGTAATATTTTTTCCTTCAAAAATGTATAGCTGGTAATAATTATTTATAAAAAATATATTGCCGGTAATATTTTTTCCTTCAAAAATGTATTGGCGGTAATATTTTTTCCTTCAAAAATCTATTGGTGTAATAATTATTTACAAAAATGTATTGCTGGCAATATTTTTTTCTTCGAAAATGTTCTGCTGGTAATAATTATTTATAAAAATGTATTGCCGGTAATATTTTTTTCCTTCAAAAATGTATTGCTGGTAATATTTTTTCCTTTAAATATGTACTGCTGGTAATATTTTTTTTCCTTTAAAAATGTATTGCTGGTAATATTTTTTTCTTCAAAAATGTATTGCTACTAATAATGTATTGCAGGTAATAATTTTTCCTCAAAAAAATTATTGCTGGTATTAAAACTTATTTTTACACTTTCATAGTATTTGACGACAGTTTGGTGGTCAACTCTTTGCCCATAGTTGGGACCCTAACAGTTGCTACCACCCCGGGATAGGGTGGACCTGGGAACAGCAGCAATTAAGAGGTGGTTCCACGCTCCTCAAAACCTCCTGAACAGAGACATTGCTGTTGGATGTAGTTTATCGTCTTAGCCAGGATGTGGATATAGTTTATCGCAGATTTTGGGAATGAGGCAGGGTCAAAAACCTTTCAGCAATCACTCGTAATTAAATCCGGCTTGTTGCAATAGAAATAAATTTGCGTTCCGAAATCAGGTCCTCGTTTGTTGATTTTGAAAAAGGCTCCTTTAACAAAATAAGCCATAATGAAAATAAGGAATAAAAAAATTCACCTCATTAAAATACGCACAAATCTTAATCCTCAAATTAATGTTCAAAACCACGTTTATTGAAAAGATATTGTCAGGAATTACTGTAGATTTTTCCCTTCTTTCCATGCTGGCAAATAGAAAATGACTTTCTCGTTATGGCTCTCCGAAAATTTTATAAATATGGAAAATTAACACACATACAGATACGTCAATGAACACATACACGCCAATGGGCACACACACACGTACGCGCGCACATATGCACTCCACCCTCTCTAAAACAATTGTAGTAGAGAAATGGATGATTGCTAATGAGTTCCACATCTACTAGTGCTTCATAGTCATAAGATTGTAATAACTCAGCTTATGATAACCAACGTTGATTGTAAGAAAAAAGATTGAAGAATAATAATCTTGATTTTTCTCTAGCTGTTTTCTTTGTTGATTTCCAAATTTTGTTTTTCATAATTAAATTATAAGAAGGAAAATCTGAAGATTTCGAAAAGCCAAAGTTGAAAGAAGAAAGAAAGTCAAAATTTGTCTTAAAACTTAATTGAGAATTCAAATGACTTAAGGATGAAGAAAAAAAATTATTATTTGAAAAATAATACAATCTAATCTTCTAATAAATAATACAATCTAATCGTTTAATAAACAATACAATCTAATCGTTTAATAAATAATATAATATAATCTCCTAATAAATAATATAATATAATCGTCTAATAAATAATACAATCTAATCGTTTAAAAATAATACAGTCTAATCTCTTAATAAATAATACAATCTAATCGTCTAATAAATAATACAATCTAATCGTCTAAAAAATAATACAATCTAATCTCCTAATAAATAATATAATCTAATCCTCTAATAAATAATACAATCTAATCGTCTAAAAAATAATACAATCTAATCTCCTAATAAATAATATAATCTAATCGTCTATTAAATAATACAATCTAATCGTCTAAAAAATAATACAATCTCATCTCCTAATACAATCTAATCGTCTAATAAATAAATCAAACTAATCGTCTAATAAATAATACAATCTAATCTCCTAATAAATAATACAATCTAATCTCCTAATAAATAATACAATCTAATCGTCAAATAAATAAATCAAACTAATCGTCTAATAAATAATAAAATCTAATCTCCTAATAAATAAACAAACACTAAATCATTACAAATAACATGGATTAACTCATATTTTTAAACTTTTACTAAAGTAAATCATCTTTTTGAGTATTCGCCGTTATTCAATGGTCAGCGTGTTAATATGGCGAAAAGTTTCTTGTGAGTCGTTCCTCATAAGTTTCTATGAATCTAACCACGATCAAGCCACGCGCCGTCTAGTGATATTTTGTCACGAAACTGATAGAGTCCGGTTTCACCAGCTTCGGTCAGAAGGTCATCCGATGTCGGGCAAGTTTGTGAGGAGAGGAAGATCAATATTTACAAAGATGTGAATTAAATCATCAGACTAGGTTGATTGGAGCGGGCGTAACTTCGGTTCTAATTAATTAGGGTGGCGAGGCAGGGTGGAGGTTTGGAGTCAGTGAGATAGTGATGACTACGATGGCGTTAGTGGCGAGAATGTGTGCTGGGGCAGTGAATGACAACGATGGTGAAGTGAAGCCGAACTTTTGGATGATTGATAATGATAAAGATGAATACAAATCAGTGACCGGGGGTGGGAGAGACGGGAGGGGGAGATAGGAAGCTAGATAAAGGGATATGTATGAGGTATCAGAAAGGAAGAAGACATTGAAAGAAAGAAAATAAGACATGAAAATAAAAACAAAAAGACGACTTCAAATGAGGGATCGAAAAAAGGATGTAAGAAAAAAAATAAATCGATAAAAGTATGGGAAGAAAGAAAACCTCTGAAAAGTAATAATAATCTTTGTCGCCATATTTATTACAACGTTTCGGCCGTTGTACACTCCGGCCTTCTTCAGGTGGCTGGAATGTCGAACTGAACCCTTTATTTCGCTCACTGGAATAGACTGTTCTAGTTCCACGTGCCATGTCTAATGGATGTCAATTATCAGTTTATCTCCTGTTAATTCCCCTCTTCAAGTTCTCCACTGCCTTCACCAAGTATTGAACTCAAACTCTTTGGGTCATGTCACTGGCTCTAACTATCGCCTTCATCAACTGTGCCATGTTGCCTTGAGGACATCTGTGTATGAATTTCTGGGTATTATAAACCTAATGTCTTCAGCAACCATTTTTACCAGTGCTCATATCGCAATTTTTTCTGTTATCATTATATGTTTTTACCAGGGCTCAATTTGCAATTTTTGTTGTTATTATTGCTTTTCTCTGGCACTCCTTCTTACTGGTTTCCATATTGTATTCATTTCTATGCTTGGTCGACTCAGGAGTTTTTTGTGGCTAACATATGTTCTGATTCCTTAAGTTTACGAATTTTTTGCGGAAAGAAATATAAAGGGGAGACAGGCCGCCCCCTTAAGGTAAAGCTTCAAGAACACCAGAACACGAGGGAAAGTGAAAATATCAGGCGTGGCTAACCATAGATGGGGAGAAAAGGGAGATCACCGCCCTCTGTGGGATCAGATTGAGATTATAGACAAAGAAGAACTTTGGAATCTCAATAATGTAAATAGTGTTCTCATCCTATCTTTGAAACTTAGAATACTTCTTTTCTTTCTTTTTATGCGCCGTGTCCTTTCAGGACGTAGGCGAACATGGCTTTCCATTTTCCTTTATCCCTCTGCCACCTCCCCCAAACCACATTCTTATCCAATTGCTTAAGGCTACTAGGTATGTCATGTGTTGGTTTCCCTTGTCTCTCTTTCCCTCTATTCGACCTGTGAGTATCAGATTCTTCAGGCCCTCCGTCCTTATTATGTGTTCCAGAAACTTCAGCTGCCTCTTCCTGATATTAAGTATAAGCTTCCTCGCTGCTCACACGCTCGGTCCATGGTATCCTCAGCATCCTTCTGTAGAAGCACATCTCTGTTGCCTCGACAGTTTGCTCAACAGGTGGCATGCTGAGCCCTTGCAGCTGACTATCCGTTTCAATGGGATACCAGCTTTGTGAATTTTGGGAAGTCCATACTTCAGTGATAGAAAACATATATATGTTCAATCCCTGAGTCAAGCAATGTGTCCTAGTACTCGGCGGAAACGAGTGGGCTATAACTAAACAATACTATATAACAATAGAATTAGACGATGACCTTAGAAGTGGAACGAGATTACTCTACCCCTGTAGATGAAATAAAGGGTCCAATTTGAAATTCCCTGTAGATTACCCCGATGGATATACACCTGAGGGAGGCCGGAGGCCACAACTGTCGGAAAATGTTGTGATAAGGTTAACCAGGAAATATGCTTAGAAAGCAAGATACGTTGTTTTGTATTTTCTTTCTTTCCATTATTTTTTTCCTCATTTTTGGTTCGATAAGGATTAAATCATTTCACTTTCGAAAGATTGTTTATTTTTCTCTGTAAAGAAAATAGAATATGAAGTGAAACTTATTCTTTGTTATGACTTTTATTTCTTTTTCTTTCTGCAAGTCACTTGCATGATACGGGCGACAGACATTTATTTCTTCAATGGACGACGTTTAGTGCCAACAAATTTTGTTTTGTCTTTTTTATTTTACGCTCATTTTCTTTGTGAATTTTCACTTAGTAATTTAATAACATGCAAAGAATGTTAACTTACTCGTGAAATATTTCATACCTGGATTGAAAGTACAATGTTTCCACGTCTTTTTTGTAAAAAAAAAATGGCGGTGATTCAAGCATTAAAATTTAATAAAATATCTAAAAAAAAGGCCAGAAAATTCGAAAGTTTTGTTAAAAGTTTTACTTAGCTTTACCCTACAAAAATATAAAACTCAAATTTATTGACGTGGTGTAGTTCTTTACCAGATAATATTACTATTTGATAGACAATGTCCTGCTTCAGCTCTGACTAAATTAATATTTTTGGATATTTCTTCTAAAAGAGTCAGTTATAGCAAATTAGCGAATACTAAAATGTTAAATTGATCCATATCTTTTTAATATGAATAAACACGTGATTAAAAGGTATTTAACTGTATTTTTATTCATCTTTAAAAGATCGCCTCGGACTAAGATTGATTGCTGAAAAGAATTCTGGCTTTTTTCAACAATAAAAACGTCATTATATAATTATAATTGGCAAGTGGCCGAATGGTTAGACCGTTAGCATTCTAACCATGACACCCGTGTTCGAATCTCTGGAAGAAGACAATATTATCGGAACTGGTCGGAGCCATATCACGGGTTGACCCAAGCCTTGTGAGTGAAATTGGGAAGATAGCACGAAGTCACCAGTCATCGCGGTCGGGGGTGTGAGAATGCTTGTTCAAGTTGTGGATGACGCTAGATAATATGCTCAGGTGGGGTCTGTGGGTGTTGAACAAACACAAAATGCGCTGCAATAGGGACTGGCTAGCCGCCTCATGAACAACGGTGATTCCTCGATAAAGAATTGCATTCTTCTCTCGCGATTTTCATTTTGAGTCCAGATATGAAAGAACTCCAACACCGAGAATTTTAAACTTAAATATTTTATTAATCACGTCGACGTTTACATTTTCTACCTATCCAGTGGGGTCGCTCGCTCTCCCTCCACAAGGGAGCCGCGTCAGACACGAAAGAAAACACGTCTACATTCTTTCTCAATAAAAAACCCTTTCTCTAACTATCGTTCTCACACCGGCTCACCTAATCAAAATCGACTTCCTTGTTTTGTCTTCCATCTGACGACGAAGGTCAACTTCAAGAAGTCGGAGCAGAGATACCATTCCCACTAAAAATAGTAGTCTGCTAAATTAGTTTTTAACATAATGTGCATTATTTTTTTTAAATTTGCTTTATTTTATGTTTAGTTATCATTAGAAAATGTAACTGCTTAAAATATTTGCTAGATAAAATACGTGTAATTCAAAATTTCTATGTCTTAAAACTGCATAGAAAATATTTTAAACTAATATTCTTTCATTATTTTTATCTCCATTTAGAATGACAATTTTAAGTCCTATGATTTTAATGCGTTTAACGCAAAGCTCTCCAAACATGTACACGTAAATTTATCTATCTTAAAAGCGTGAAACCCAGGGTCACAAGCTCACATCTATCCAACCATATATGTTAGCTCTATCTCTGATATTGAGCGCTTTCTAATAAGTACCGCGCATATAATATATAAATAATTATACATATATATATATTTATTTATATTTATATACACACACTTTTCACATACACACACACACACACACACACACACACACACACACATATATATATATATATATATATATATATATATATATATATATATATATATATATTTCTGCATCTATCAGAGACTCTCAGGTTGTTAATGATGTTATTACCAGAGAGCCGCACTTTCACACATCAACTTCCGGCGAGAGTTTGGAAGACATTGTTCCAGGCTTTTCTTAACAGCAGTGTTCAAGAAACATGCCCATATCATCCATTGAAGGTTCCAAATATTCTTTATCGTTGACATTCTGTTGATATGATTCTTAGAGGAGAGGATTTTTGAGAACTCAAGTAATATGGAGACCAAGTCAACTTTTCTCACCACTTACAGGAATTTGGGTTACAATATAATTAACAAATGAATGACAAATTCTTCAAAATAAATTACGAAAACATGTCAGAGTCTGCACATACTTTTTGATTATTCAAACCGAAATAAGTTTGGTATAAGGACATGACTGGTTAGTGACTGAATTAATTAGGCCAAGATTATTGTTGAGCGAATAAAGTATTCTTATTTTAACCTGAAAATCCATTGTTCTTTACATATATATATATATATATATATATATATATATATATATATGTGTGTGTGTGTGTGTGTGTAAAAAGAAAGAACCCTAAGATATATAATCCGGTGTTCTTATTTTTATTTTTACAAAATAATGCTCAATGTAAATTTACAGAGTATTAATATTATAAATTAATTGATTTAAAATATGGTTTTTCCGCTACACAGTTCTAACCATGTTTCAAAAATGGAAGCTAAATAGCTTCGAATTTAATTTTGTAATTAAATTAAAGACATTAGTTCCATTTCATCCTCAAGCGAATTTTGGAGTAACTTATTACTGGGTTTTAAAAGCACAGCAAAAATCTTAATTCACGTTTCCAAGGATACAGAGAAACCCATTCGTCCAGACAAGGGGTGTTTGCGTGTTCATTATCGCTGTATTTTGTTGTATCAGTTATTAGTTACGTTTTGGTAGGGGTAGGGATGTATTTTTCAATGAATTCTGACATCCGTTAAATGCATGACGTCTGGATTTTTAAAAATTTATTGTTAACATCAAAAAATCTTTCGGCATTATATATATATATATATATATATATATATATATATATATATATATATATATTAATTTGATTTAAAGAAAATACAGACCACTTTATTTAAACCAAATTATTTGCTCTGACTTAACATTTAGCTCTCCGGATTTCAGCCTCCTGGGGATTATCCATACGGATTACCTAAATTTTCGTTACTTCTCAGTCAACTTTGATTTTCCAAATATTTAAATGCAATGTCAATCGTTATCTGGTGTCTTCTTAATTTCTGTTCTCTTATTTATTTATTTTTTCTTATTTTCTAACACCCAGTAACCCCTTGCGTTTTAGCGGCTTTATATTATATATATATATATATATATATATATATATATATATATATATATATATATATATACTTAAAAAATTAAATTTTCAATTTTTTTTTTTAGTCATCTAAATTTCTATCAAGCATTGAAATCTACTTAAATTTGTTAAAACACAATTACAACCTCTTTCGATTTACTCCCCTCTCCCCCTCTCTCCTTGCCATAACACTCATTTGTATATATCTGTATTACTGTCTTCTGTCTCATCTCTCTTTTCCTTTTTTCCTTTTCTTTTCTTCCTACTCCCCTCCCATTTCTATATATCATTTCCGTTAAGTTAACCCTCTAAATAGGTCAAGGTCTGGTCACTCCTCCTACCCCAATGTAAAGCACGCTTAAGAGAGATATGAAATTAACCCCTCCCTATACTCTACCTTGTCTCTTTAACTACCCCCTCACTCCCCCTGTTAAATTACAAAAATTATACTACTCATCAATTTTTAATATTATTTTTCCTTTCATTTCGTTGTTGGAAGTGTTACCTGATGATCCGGAGGCCTTTAAAAGGATTTTGGTGAAATAAATTATTGTAATGGTACCTTAAAGTGGTCTGTTTTTCATTAAATATATATATATATATATATATATATATATATATATATATATATATATTGCACTTCTTAAATTTCTAATATATATATATTAGAAATTTAAGAAGCGCTCATAAAAAATAGGTGATTTTTTTGTATTTCTACGCGTAGTGATTTCAAGAGATTGTTTGAAATGTCCAGCGAAACACTGGATAATATGACAGATGAACAAATTGTTTCAACTGTTCAAATTTTCTTACATTTGCGGAATATTCATTAAGTCTGTAGCTTAAAACGGCTAAAGCTTTTCCTTTTACGCAATAGAAATTTATTTGTTCATACACTCTACCTCGTTAATCCATTTGTGAAAATTAATCATCAATTGAATATTTTGAAATATTAGGTTGGTACAAAAATAATGACGTAATAATGTCGTTTTTTGACCTATTTTTTAACGTCAAAAAACGACATTATTACGTCATTATTTTTGCACCAACCTAATAATTCCAAATTAGAACTCATGTTCTTTTGATAAAAAAGGAAGTTCCACTCAGCTTCTTCCGCAGAATTCTTACTTTGTGGAACAAACTCCAAAGAGAATACTTTCCTGAAAACTACAATATTGCTCTTTTTAAAGTCCAGCTTCAACCTATATCTATTCGTTCTTACTGCCCCTTACAGCAATCTCACTAAGTATCCCTCTACCTCGAGTGGCCCTTGGGCTTTGTATCAGGTGAACTAACAGTAAAACAAATAAACATTATAATTATATGAGATTACAGGGAAACGTGGAGTATAGAATTACAACGCGCCTGGATCTCGTCAAAAGTAACGAGTTTAACGATGAGATAATTGTAGCTTCGCCAAGCTGTGCACGGATCAATGGATTACAGATTTAGAATTTCTTCACGAATTAATGACGACATAATTCAGTACAAGAGGATTTAAACTTTTTTCCGATTTTAATTAGATTTCCGATTCAGAGTTTGTTATATTGAGCGGGTAAAGGTCATCCGTTTGCGCCAAGGGGAACGAAAAGGCGAGGGTAATTAAAAGGGGGAGCAAAACAAAATAAAAAGGGAAAAAATTAATAGACAATTTAATAAATTCAACTTTATCTCCCTTTCTCTCTCCCTCTCTATCGTCATATATATATACATACATATACAGATATATATATATATATATATATATATATATATATATATATATATATATATATATATATATATATATGATTATTTTTTAATTCCTTCGCTACATAAAAGCCGAAAACCTCAATATAATTATTAAAATTAAATTGAATTTCAATTTAATTTTAATAATTATATTGAGGTTTTCGGCTCTTGCTTTTGAAACATGAGAACTCTTATGTAGCAAAGGAATCATATTTTTTTTAAAAAACAATTATAATTTACGCTCTACTTCTGCATGAAGCACCGTTTTTTAAAAATAAAAACAAAAATACTAAAGAACTCCGGATTATTTACCTAACGTGTTCTTTCCTATTTTTCTACATATCTGCACACACACACACACGCATGCATATATATATATATATATATATATATATATATATATATATATATATATATATATATAGTTGTGGACAGAATTATTCATTCCCGCTGAATATTTGCATATTCTCTATGCAAATGCGTATATTTGTAAGTACTTACTGAATTTACCATAAATACTTGATTCCGTATTTGTTGAGTTGGTGCATAATTATCAGGCGTTTTTGTTACGAAAAAAGAAACATAACAGCTCAACAATAACATTTTTCAGTGATTACTCCGTAGTGTATGATTGTCGACGCGCATCTTTATAAACTAAAAATAAAATAATATGTTTATTAAAACAAAAGTAAACAAAACAAATTTTTTTATTAACGAATAACTCGCCTATAAAAACGCCTGATAATTATGCACCAACCCAATAGTTTTGAATAATACGTGAATTTTTTAGAAGTTTCGATCTATTATATGCATAGATATCGATTTTTCTAAAAATTGGTACAGTCCAAAATTATTTCCGCACCACCTTAGTGAAATTATAAAATAATACTCCTCGAGATTTACCTTGACTCCTCACTTCAGTTGTAACACAAGGTCGGTTTGTACGTGGGGACCCGCGTCTTTCCACTCGGGCCGCTGGTCTAAGCTAGACTTAGCTTGTCTAATCTGGTCAAAGCTAGACTTAGCTGGTCATAGCTTGTCTAAGCTGGTCAGAGCTTGTCTAAGCTAGTCATAGCCGGTCATACCACCGTTACGTAACAGATGTCACGTGTGGGGAGAACGCAAGGAAGGAGAGAAGGCCTCCGGTACGGAACAGATACTATATCTGCAGCATCAATCCCGACGGAAAAATAAACCCTTTTCCTCCATTGCCAATCCTCCCGGAAAGATCCGGAAGAAAAGTCCATGAAATAATATTGGTCTATTGCAGTTATAATGTTTTCTTCTTTGTTTTCTTCTTGTTTTTTTTTTGGGGGGGGTCTTAATTTGACATTTAATACAAACAGCCTTTGAAAATGAAATAGTATTGACAATATATGAGCGCCATGTACCACGATATGTAATCATGGAAAAATGGCTGACCTTCACAAGAAGCTCCGAATGAAGATAATTGATACGCACAAACAAGGCGATATATAGTGATTTTCTAAGCCCGGCTTAGATGTGGCACAAGGCCGAAAGTATGTGGCACCCAGTGAGGATCGAACTCACTATTCAATCGTAATTGATCTAGCGAGACAAGCATTCTAACCATTTCACCACGTCGAGGTGCCCAAACAAGGTGATGTATAGACAACACTTTCCAAGCGTTTAAATCTTCCTAGATCGACAATTCTTAGCATTATGAAGAATACAACGAGACCCCTTGTGTTGAGAATAAATTAAGGCAGAAAATGTTTAATTTCTGAGAGAATAGAAAGGGAAATTGTCAGAGAAGTCTCAAAGAACTTTCACTAAACGACAAATATATTAGGGTTGAATGTATCGACGAAGACAGTCATTAAATGCTTTCATCAAACAGGACTTCAAGCATGATGGCCAAGGAAAATCCCCTTGCTTAAGGCTAAACACCTAAAATGCAGACTAGCTTCTGCTAAAAGCCATCTAGAATATGGGAGCAAATATGGAACACTGTTTTATGGTCAGATAAAACCAAACTAGAATTATTCGGTCACATGAATTCTTGTTATATATGGAGGAAAGTGAATGAAGTTCACAAAACAAAAATTACCCTCCCTACAATTAAGCAAGGTGGTGGAAGCATTTTGCCCTGGGAATGTTTTGCTGCTTCTGCACCATTTGTTTTGTTTTAAGGCATATCAACACCTCAATGGGTTATTTAATGCCGACAAAATTTTTATTGCTGGTAATATTTGCTTTTTCAAACATGTATTGCTAGTAATATTTTTCCTTCAAAAAAATCTATTTCTGCTAATATTGTTTTTCAAAAAAAGTATTGCTGGTAAAATTTTTTGCCAAAAATGTATTGCTGGTAATGTATTGATGGTAATAATTTTTTTCTTTTACAAAGTTTTTTCTGGTTTTGTCATAGTGTTTTGACCCCAATTTGGAGTTAAGTGTTTGCCCATAGTTGGGACCCTAACAGATGCTACCACCCCGAGTCAGGGTGGACCTGGAAACACCATTAATTAAGAGGTGATTCCTCAAAACCTTCTGATCAGGGGTCTTGCTGTTGGACGTAGTTTATCGTCTTACCCAGGACGCGGTTGTAGTTTATCGTCTTACACAGGATGCAGTTGTAGTTTATCGTCTTACCCAGGACGCGGTTGTAGTTTATCGTCTTACCCAGGACGCGGTTGCAGTTTATCGTCTTACCCAGGACGCGGTTGTAGTTTATCGTCTTACCAAGGACGCGGTTGCAGTTTATCGTCTTACCCAGGACGCGGTTGCAGTTTATCGTCTTACCCAGGACGCGGATGTAGTTTATTGTCTTACCCAGGACGCGGTTGTAGTTTATCGTCTTACCCAGGACGCGGTTGCAGTTTATCGTCTTACACAGGACGCGGATGTAGTTTATCGTCATACCCAGGACGAGCTTCTGGACTAGGAAACCTAGTGAGAGTAGAAGGATATCTTGGATAAAGAACAGTATTTAGCTACTCTGAAAACTAATATAAAACAAAGTGCACGAAAGTTGTCATTGGGGCGCTACTGGAGGTTCCAACATGACATTGACCTAAAACACACGGCATAAATTGTTACAAAATACTTAGATGACAGAAAAATTAAGGTATTCGACTAACCTGTACAAAATCCTGACCTAAACCCCGTTAAAGATTTGTAGGCATATTTGTAAAAGAAAGTAAGAGAAAGAGATACTTCGAATTTGAAGGAAATGGAAACTATTGTCAAACAAGAATGAAACAAATATGAATCACTGGGTGTAGTGATCTTTTAAAGAATTGTCAAGAGTGATTAAAAGCGATAATCAAGAATAAAGGTAACACAATTGATTGTTGAGACAAAAAGGACAATAATTTTGTCCTATGTTTCTTGACATTAAAATAAAGAAAATAATATTGTTGGCATCACTGTTCATTTTTCAAATCCATTATTCATCAAAAACGGACATGAAGTTTCCACGAAAACTTGAGATATTACAGCTTTCTTTGTAATTATGGAAGCAAGGGTGAATAATTCTCTCCAAAACTATATATATATATACATATATATATATGAAGAAATATACTCTTAAGGTATGTTATATTTACGGGATAAAGTGCTCAATATCAGAGATAGAGCGTGTGTAAATATAAAAGTGAACCTTGAAGTCAACACTCAGAGGCGACAGGCTGTTTCATGCTAGACGCAATTGTCAGCATGATCAGACTGTCGCTTCTAAGTGTTGACTTCTATGTTCACTTTTATATTTATTTATATATATATATATATGTATATATATATATATATATATGCATATGTGTGTGCGCGCGCCCGTGTGTGTGTGTATTTAAGTAATGAAAATCTTCGCAATCCGAATGGATAATCCCAAGGATAACGAAATCCGGGGAGCTCAATGTTAAATCTGAGCGAATAATTTAATTTGATGAAAATAGACAACTTTAAGGGTCCATTGGTTATAATTTATTTCGCCATGGAATTTCTTTTTTCCCTGGCTCATCAAACCGCACTTCCAAGGATGAAAAAATGAATTTAAGTTTACATATAGTTTTTTACACTTTTGAGGGGTAGTATTAAGTTGATATAAGGTGATATGGAGAGTGATGAGAGATAGTGTGACAGCCATGGTTGAAATTAGAGAGGGAAGGGAGAGATAGGAATGCTTTTAAATTTGGTTTTATTACAATACTTATTAGTAAGGATCAGACGTCCTATTTAATAGGTCAACTAACCGGAAATACATACACACACGCACACACACACACACACTTATATATATATATATATATATATACATATATATATATATATATATAGTAAAGTTAATAAATCCGTTGGTATATCATCCAAGTGGATCCTAATAATATAAAATATTAAACTAATCCACAAAAAGCGGTCAATGTATGTATTATTACAGAGCAAAAATTAATACACAATATAAATAGAATTTTATTTTTTTGTCGGTTGGAATAAGCATATGAGCATTCTATATGAGTTGATTTTGGATTTTATTGTGAATTAAATAATTAAATATATATATATATATATGTATATATATATATATATATGTGTGTGTGTGTGTGTGTACAATAATATACAAAAACAACTCATATGGAGAATAAACTTATTTCTACCGACGAAAAAATAAAATTCGTTATTCAACCACGGTATAGAATGAGTTCATGTCGGAATTTATGATTTATTTATTATCTTTCCTGTATGTATATATATATATATATATATATATATATATATATATATATATATATATATATAATACACTAAGGGCTCTTTGTTTTGAAATTGTAAATCTACTTGAGAAGATGGCAGATGACAGTGTTTCTGTCATAATAACGAACTCTTTGATAATGATTCCTAATCTGGGAGATAAAATATTGACTTTTCTGAAAGTTAATAAAAAGTTATAATTAAATAAATATATTTAAAATTTCTGTGAATTCGTTTCCCCTCGTAAGCATTTAACAAAATTTGTCCTCATACCAAACCTCAATGTTTTTATTTAATGCCGACAACATTTTTATTACTGGTAATATTTTTTTCCAAAATATATTGTTGGTCATATTTTTTCTAAAAATGTAATACTGGTAATTTTTTTATTTCAAAAATGTATTGGTGGTAAATTGCTGGTAATATTTTTCCTTCAAAAATGTATTTCTGGTAATATTTATTTTCTTAAAAAATGTATCATTGGTAATAATGTATTGCTAGTAATAATTTTTCCTTCGAAAAATTTATTGCTGGTATTAAAACCTATTTTTGCACTTTCAAAGTGTTTTGACCCCAGTTTGAGGGTTAACTATTTGCCCATAGTTGGGACCCTAACAGATGCTACCACTCCAGGTCAGGATGGACCAGGGAACACCAGCAATTAAGAGGTGGTTCCACGCCCCTCAAAGCGTCCTGAACAGAGGCCTCGCTGACGGATGTAGTTTATCGTCTTACCCATGACGCGGGCATAGTCTATCGTCTTACCCAGGACGCGAATGTAGTCTGTCAACTTACTCAGAACGCGAATGTAGTTTATCGTCTTACCCAGGACACGGACGTAGTTTATCGTCTTACCTGGGACGCGGATGTAGTTTATCGTCTTACCCAGGACGCAGACGTAGCTTATCGTCTTACCTGGGACGCAGATGTAGTTTATCGTCTTACCCAGGACGCGAACGTAGTCTATGTTCTTACCCAGGACGCGGACGTAGTTTATCGTCTTACCTGGGACGCGGATGCAATTTATCGTCTTACCCAGGATGCGAACATAGTCTACCTTCTTACCCAGGACGCGGACGTAGTCTATCGTCTTACCCAGGACGCTGACGTAGTTTATCGTCTTACCTGGGACGCGGATATAGTCTATCGTCTTACCCAGGAGACTGTATAATTATCATAAAATTTCAATTCTCTTTTCTACCTAAATTTCGTATTCTTATATTACCAGTATTATCATTACGAATCCAATTTGTTCAAAACCTCAACCAAAAATTTCATAGTACATGGGTAATAGTTAGCTTTGGGTAATAGTTAACGAACTAGACTGATTGATCACTACTTCTGAGTTCCATTCTCAATTGGGCACCCCATATTTGCGGCCTTGTTGCAAACTAATCTGAGCTTATTAAATACTAATAATCGAATATAGGGATATTTAATAATGTTGTTCATAAATCATTTGCTCCACACTCGTAGCTCTAACATTATGGCCTCAATGTATGCCATTACTAAGTTTAGGGTCTCAAAGATGATCGAAATTATTACGATAATAATGGTCAGCTTGTTAACCATTACTGTACGGCCAGATGCTAGTGGCTACGCTTTAAACAAAGAAAAATAGAATTTTATTTTTTTCGTCGGTTGAAATAAGCTTATTCCCTATATGAGGTGATTTGGGATTTTATTGTACATTAATTATATATTATATATACAGGGTGTCTATAAAGTTCGTGTGTACTTTAAAAAAATTATAACTTTATTTGTATTTGCGATAGAAATAATCTGTAAAATATGTTATAAAGTTTAATGTACCTATTTTTAAGTATAGCTAAAATAACTAATCTGATTTCAGGCATTACTGTAAATCAGTTGGCAAATGTTTTCCGTGAACTGCAAAATCGTATTGCCCTTTGTATTGTTAATGATGGAGGAGATGTGGAAACTTAAATAAAATTTCAATAAAACCTTAAAAATTATACATTTACTTCTTTCTAATCCCTTTTACTATTTATTTCCATCACAAATACAAATAAAGTTATAAATTTTTTAAGTTCACACGAACTTTATGGACACCCTGTGTATATATATATATATATATATATATATATATATATATATATACAAAAACAACTCATATGGAGAATAAGCTTATTCCAACCGACGAAAAAATAAAATTCGCCAGTCTTATTCAACCCGGGTATAGACTGAATTCATGTCAATGAGGAGCGAAATCATTACGATACTAACGGTCAGCTTGTTAACCATTACTGTATGGCCAGATGCTAGTGGCCACGCTTTAAACAAAGTTTCTTGTACTCAATCAGCGATGTGGATAGAAACGAATGATATTTGGGTAATCAATGCTAAGACTGACCATATAAAGAAGGTATCCATCAGTGTGGTCTACTTCTCTCCTTGACCTCCTCCGCTTTCTGTCCACGCTCTCATGTGTTCTGTTCTTCCATGTTGGTTGCCATGATACCGAGCACCTGCAGATTTTTGACCTCTCTTCAAGTTCATCCGCATTGATCCGTAAATGTTAAATTTGGATTTTAGGTTTGTTTTCCCACTCGAGTCTCTCAGTACACCGGCAGTTGTAAAGTCACGGGCGGCCCTTCTTTACCATCGACGTGAACGAGGTCGACAATCACCAGACGTGAGTTTTTGTTCTACTCGTCTGAACAGTACCTCTTATCCGCCCGTCCCCGCCGTCATTTGTAAGGTGGAGTGCCGACCGAAATATTTGTACTTTGTGAACGAAACTAATTGTACTGATTGTAAGACACTGTTAAACGCCAAGAAAGAAAAGCATGTTCTTTGTATAAAGTAGTCAAGCATTTGAATTCAACTTTTTGACAATTTTTCAATGCTTTTAATTTGCCTTCTCATCACCCCACCAAGCGATTATATCACCCTGTCGTATTTGGTACTCAATATGATTAATTATTTTTAATAAAAAGAAATTGTAGAACCCAAGCTGACACTTGAATATCCAAGTAAAATATTAAGCTAAATAAAACGGTTTACAGAAAATTACACCCAAAACATATTCAGCCATGAAAAATTCTGCCTTTATAAAACTTCACGCAAGTATAATTTTTTAAAATGGTCTGTTTGATGTCAGATTCAGATTAATTAAAGGTTTGATATTGATAAAAAAATATACTTGAGACTAAGATAAAATCAATAATTTACTGATATATTAAGTCTGATTGCTGCATATTCTTCTCCTTGGACAGACACAGAATTTGATGGATAAATTATCCCCATTTTATATTTTTAATTAAGCGCATGCGCGTTGATTGGTTTTGAATTTGTCGACTGCACGGTATAGTAGGGTCAGTTGGGCACCGTCTACGAGAAAAAGGGAACTAAGGCGAAATTCACTCCACCAGAAATTTGGAAACGGCATGCTGCACTGATTGGGGAGGGTAGTGCTTCCCTGTGTCAAGTGTGTGGCTGCTGGAAGACCCTGTATCTGGCAACAGGACTCTGCACCATGCCACGCAAGCAGGAAAATCCAGTCATGGCTGTCAGACAATTTCTGCGGCCAAATCACAGCTTATATCTGTCCACCTAACTCCCCAGAATGCAACAGCGTTCATTATTATGTGTGGGACGCAGTTGAGTGAGGGACCAACAAAACACCTTGTAACATCAGAGATGAACTGAAGGCAAGGATTATGTCCGCATTCACTAACTTAAACAAAGAGACCTTCCAGAAGAGTTGCAAGAGATTCCAAAGTCGTCTGGAGGCAGTGGTTGTAGCCAATGGCGATTTTATTGGATAAATTTACTCCTTAGTATTTCTAGATATTTTTTTGTAATTTTGATAAATATATTTGTTAAAATGAAATGTCAGCGTTATTTCCATTTTTACGTAATTTAAACGACAATTTATCCATCGCAGCCTGTTTCTCCCTCCCTCCCCCTCTCTCTCTCTTTATATATATATATATATATATATATATATATATATATATATATATATATATATATATATATATATTAGATGAAATGGATTACATCCGACACATATTTCATATATTTTCTGTTTATTAGTTATTTTTATGGATACAACTGATTTGAGTAAATGCTATGTTTTAATTAAACAGTATTAATTACATTTACCGGGCTGAATGTTCGAGCAATTTCGTCGGAGAACGCATATTTTCTACGAAATTTCTCGAAAATTCAGGCCGGTAAATGTAATTAATACTGTTTAATTAAAACACAGAATTTACTCAAGTAATTTGAAATCCATAAAAATAACCTATAAACCGAAAATATATTAATATATATATATATATATATATATATATATATATATATATATATATACACACAATATATATATATATATATATATATATATATATATATATATATATATATATATATATATATATATATAGTGTATATTTAGGCAGCAATTTTTCATTAATGCATGTTTCATTAAATAATATAGACAAGTTTTTTCTATTTATTTTAAGTAAGTTCCTTTCATATTGTCTGATAAGCTTAATAACATTATCATTGAAAGAGGAAAGAAAATCACCAGATTGATACATGTTTAAATCTAATCTAACCTTTCGGCTTACATAAGCCATTATCAAAGATGACCATTACTTTTCAATATATCAACCAATACACGGACGAAACAATAATGATAGTCTTTTTACTCATACTCGTGTATACAATACCGGAAAATCCTTGTTGAAAACACAGCTATACTTAAACATGAAACCAACAAACAAAAAATTCTTGAAGCTATATACATAAAACAGTTGAAACCTAACCTGAACAAAATAAACAATGAAATATCTCCACAAATATTCTTAAATGTCTATAATTGGTAACAGAAGCCATTGGTTTATACCAACGGCTTCCCATACTTAACACTTCTCGTTTTCACTCTCGCGTGGCATGTGTGACGTCACGAGCTGCGACGCGATTTTCGCTTCCGCGTTTCGTATACACGAGTTAGTCCCTGCTTTGAAACTTTTCATGCAACAAAAACAGATTATCATTATTGAATATGAAAGGAACTTACTTAAAATCGACAAAACTTGTCTATATTATTTAATGAAAAATGTATTAATATATATATATATATATATATATATATATATATATATATATATATATATATATATATATATATGTTTGTATGTATGTACTAAATACAATAAAAGATAATTTTGTCCTCTTCATTTACACATGGTCAATGCTATTTTTTGTTCTGTTCGATATAAATAGCAAACCTTAAATATTTCAAATATAAAAATAAAATTGTATTAATACAAGGCTATCATTTGTAAATAGTGGTTCTATATTTAACCTTACGATACAAATTAAACATTTACAATAAACATTTAAAAGGAATTGTATAACAAAATATACTTAATCATCTTTTAAAACGTTTCAGTGGAATTTTCCGGAATTGATAACTGCCTTTTAAAGAACTTGTAGTACAGTTTGTTTTCCAGTCGTTGTAAATTTAGTGGTAGCAACTCAACATTACACTTTGATGTTTCAGTGAATTGAAGTATATTACATTGCAAAATGAAACATCCATTTGAATTCTTACATTACAAAAGTTTACATCAATTTATAAATAAAAACATTCAGTATTTTTACATATTTGTAAGGTTTGTTCTAAAAGTCGATTTAGCTTGTCTTTAGAAAGAAATGAGTTACAAAATGATACAGTTTTCCCAATCTAAAATTTAGCACGACTATCTGAATGAAGATGATTAAATGAATCGTCTTTTTTTACGATTAACAATTGATTAGATTAGTTTGTCATGCGGATGACAGTCTGTGTTCTTGACACAAAAACAGAATCATTAACAACCTTCCTTCAAATAATCGTCATCCTGTACTTGTTTTTTGTGCCTATATCCTCGCGGTACGCTTAGACAAAGAAGTCCTGGTTTCCCCGCTACAGAGAAACCTTTCACAGCCGCATCCATCTGCTTTCTGATGGCCGGCATATCACTACATCTCACGCTAAAGAAATTGAACTCAGCCCGCCATTGCTCTCTCAGAACTCTTTCAACTGTTTATGTCTACAGATATCGCAACTTCGAGCACTGCACATCAATCAGGCAAGGTAATCGAGCCAGCGAAACGATCAAGTCAACCAGATCTAATAAAATTTCTTCACACTGAAAACATTGCAAGCAGCGGTAACCGTCAAATGTTATCTATTCGTCCATTTCATATAAAACTCCTTGAAATCAGCGGGGCAAAATGATTTTGAGAAACAGGTGGCCATTCTCTCTCGCCGGTTTCGTCGCAAAATTCCCTGACAACGGCGCCCATCAATGACTGTTTCTTCTGCTCTGATAATCAATTTGTTCTGGTCAGTAAAATCCAGCAGAACATTGCAATCTTTACTGCTGTGATATTTTATGTTGACTTTATATCTCAACCTTCTGTGTGTTTCATATTTCGATATTTAGCAGATTCTACAGTAGATTCTTTTTTTATTACATTCTTACTTTGCATTGTGTCATACAAAGCCGGAATTGGTAAATAATGTTACTGACAGCTTTTAAATTCATATAAAAATATGTACCCGTGTGAAACCATTTGCTCGGCAGGTTTTAGCTTTAAGCACTTGCAACATGTTTCTTTTGGCCAAACTTAAATATTGTTTTTAATTTGACAATTTTTATATCAAATTTTTGTTCAATATTCCCACATTTTATGGCCATATTAAAAAGAAAAAAAAACAAACAAATATCGATCTACAAGTTTTCCCATTTCCAGATCTATAAAAAAATTCCTATCACTAACAATACACTTTTAATTCTCTATTCAACCAAATCTAGTAGCGAGTTTCTCCATAAGAAAAAATTTGCTTTGTTTGAAAACATCTCTTCGTGAAGCCTTATTATTTCTCCCTTTCTATGTACATCCCTCCCTCTTTTATTTCTCTTTCACTTTCTCTCTCTCTCCCCCTCACTCTCTCGCTCTGTCTATATATATATATATATATATATATATATATATATATATATATATATATATGACTGTATATATGTGTGTGTTTCTGTGTATGTGCGTATACAAAAACTAATTCAGACAACTCATTTTTCGCTCTTTCTGGACGTATCTATCTATATCTCTCTCTTCCATCTCTCTCTCTCTCTCTTTATCTATTTATATATATATATATATATATATATATATATATATATATATATATATATATATATAATGGAGGCACTGTGGTGTAGTGGATAGCGGCTTGAGGAATCGGAGAGCTGAGTTCGAATTCCAGTCAAATCCATTACATTGACTTAAGTGCTAATACCCTTGGGAAAGGTGTGCATCCTCTTCTTATCCCTCCAGTTATGGATAAATAGCAGGACAGACTAGGTTCTATAGCCTTGGATAGCAACTGATCTAGGAGAAGAACTACTCTGAATTCAAAACCTGCGAAGGGTCGTTTGGGGCACGTAGTCCACCAAGTCACTGTATTCGGCCCTTCAAAAAGTGTGGATGGTTCTGCACAAAACCTTCACCACTATAATCAAATCTCATGTGCTGGTGTCGGGCAAGTTCGCCTGTCACCAGAAAGAAGGAGACGAGCGTATTAACATGTCCCTTGACAAACGTCAAGCGATCGTTATTATTATCTCTACCTTTCAATCTCACCTCTTTTATACTTGATAAACGAACGGAACATTTTAAGACTGAGCGATTACTTCAATGACATTCCTACCCTACGATAACGCTCATACATACATACATCCACACATACGTTCCTGCACACGTATACATAAACTTGTTCTTGCAGGGACTACTACGAACATTTTGACGACCTTGTATCAACCAAAATACATTAATTTTATTTGTAAAGACCTTAATTGATTTATATATATATATATATATATATATATATATATATATATATATATATATATATATATATAAATTTGTTGTTTCACTTTACAATTTGATTTTCTTGTTTTATACCCCTCTTATGGTGGGCTAGCTAACTAACAAGGCCAAATCAAACTAATCTGTTTCAACACTCATACACTTCATTATAACTGATAACGCACTATATTACTACATACTTCGATTTCCGATTCCACAGATAAAAATGAAATTTATTATTTTTAAATGTTACTAAACGTCACGTGATAATGTAATGAAAGGAATTCATTTCTATCAGAAAGTTGACTCTACATGCAATTCTTAGGAGACTTCAAAAAATGTTTTCTCTAATTTTGAATATTCGAAAAAGAATTTGAAAGATCGCATCATAAAAACATCCGATAGCAAAACATTAGTGGTAGATGTCATTTCCTATTTTAGATTTCAATGCATTTTTATGATTATGCGGATATTAGTTGCCTATTTAAAACTTTTCTGCTCGACATATTTTCTCTCAGTCTCCAGGATATCTAATTCCATCTCCCGAATTAGACCAACTTCTTCAGTATCAATTTTTACACTCAAAGAATATATCTCCAATATTTATCTCAAATCGATTGCACGTTTTCAGAATTCGGCTGTCTTGATACAAAACAGCAGAGACATATCCCTCTGACCTTTTGAGGGCGTATTGATTAGTTGCTTTGTCCTGATTGAATCCTGAATTTGGTTCCTCGTGTCAATAGTGACGGAAATAAACATACAAGTATTTTCTAAGTGAAGAGAACATTGAGGAATTTACACACGGGTGGCCAAGTAGACATAATTCAATTGAGAAGGATTATTTTCAAGCTATTCTCAAAATTATGTTTTACAGACAGATTTCGGAATGGGGAGGAAAGAACTTTGAAAATTTTATGCAAAGACATGCTAACACGCTCAATATTAATAATGGTTTCATAACAGAATTAGCAAATCTCTGTGGCTGATAAAAAGACAATCTTAATTTGGACCACATGTATAATTTTTCTTATTTAATATGAGTACATTCTATTTTGAACATAGTCAAAATACTAATCTACATATGCAAATATGCCGAAGATGAACACGGTTTTTCTTTCCCATTTCTGTCCCAATTGAGGTGACAGGATCAACTCTAAAAAGACAGAATTGCTCATCATTGTTAAAATGATAATACCAGATTTAAAAAAAAATGAATATATACAAGAAAAGACTTTTATTTCAGTCTTATGGTCTTTTAGAGCTCATAATTCGCTGTTTAATTTTTTATTGAATGAATCATTGTCCATCATTAATATTCGTTTATTTTTCGACTATCACTTCTTAATTTTAGTTGCATTTTATGTAAGATTTCTCTGTCCGTCAATCTAAGGTCAGGAGTCGACAGACGCAGTCCAGTAATAAAAGATAAGCTTTCTGTAAGTTTCGAATTTACGTCCGTTCAGTGAAGCGTCATTGAACACATCGGATGCTTTAATCGCTACGCTGCAAGAATTTGACGAATTTGCAAAAGAACAAATCTAAACAGATAAAACCATCATCACCACGATCTCCTCTCTGTGCCATATTTATTTTTTTGGTTTTGTACTAGTGTTATTACTAACAGAAGTTATGGCCGAGTAGTTAGAACGTTCGCATTCAGATCATGAGACCCGGGTTCGAATATCACCATGGTCGACTTATCAGCAAAGGGACTCCCTGATGTTATCGGACTGGAGGGAGTGCGACACCTTTGCAAACTGTCTCAAAATCATACTGACCAAAACTTGTGAGTGAAATTGGGTAGACGGAACCCTTGGGGGCCATTAATAGCTGTCCTAGCACGATGTCGCAAATCATAGTACCTTGAGCATGCTGTTTTTTTTTTCAAATTGTTGATCCCGCTAGAACTTTAACAAATAGCTGTTCAGCATATTTGCAGTATGAACCACAGGTGGGCTCTGTGAGTATTTAATAAACACTGGTCGGCCCGGTGGCTAGGATGAAAGTGTAGTATCTGCGCTTTGTGAGCTGCCGGGTCGGGTGTCTGTCGAAATCTCTGCTTGCAGAGAGGAACCCGGACGAAGCTCCGCCGAAGGGTAGGGTTTCGTTGTGGGAGGTTGACGGAACTGGCCCGTCTCGGTGGGTTTGGATAGTTATTTATTTTTGGCTGGGCCTACGGGCTCAGAGATACCCACATTAAAAAGGCCTTGTGCCACATTCGATCCGCGTGGGTAGATTGATAAATACCATTTAATAAACACTGCTAGCCGCCCTAATAGACTGGTATGCTCGAATATGAGTTGCCAGTTATACATACATGTGCTTTAGTAACAAAAGTAGTCCGTCCTGGCTAAGACGTAAAACTACATCCGCGTCTTGGGTAAGACGATAAACTACGTCTGCGTCTTGGGTATGAGGATAAGCTACGTCTGCGTCTTGGGTATGACGATAAACTACGTCCGCGTCCTGGGTATGACGATAAACTACGTCCAGCAGCAAGGCCATGACCAGGAGGTTTTGAGGAGCGTAGAACTACTACCTCTTAATTGCTGGTGTTCCCAGGTCTACACTGACCTGGGGTGGTAGCACCTGTTAGGATCCCAGCTATGGGCAAATAGTTAACTATAACCAGCAATACTGTTTTGAAAAAATTATTACCAGCAATACAATTTTGAAGGAAATATATTACCAGAAACAGATTTTTGACATAACAAAATATTACCAGCAATGAAAAAAAAATTGTCGGCATTAAATAACCCATTAAGGTTGATATGCCGTAAAATAAACCAAACCAAACGGAAGTATTCATTTTGTTTTAATTTTTATTAGATAATCCATTATAAAATGTTAATAATTTTGACTGGCATTTATTTTCATCTTTAGTTTGATTAGATAAAACATTGTCCAAAATTATTTTTAATTTTGACTGGCATTTATTTTGCGATAGGAAACAACGGAAAAAGAAGATGAAAGTAAAATTAATAATAATGGGTATATTTCATTTTTTATTATTTTAGATGCGTTTGAATTATTATATCAATCACAGAACAAATTTTATTGCAATCTTATAATCGGAACTTGCTTCTTTCTTTCTTGTTTACTACGCGTAACAAGTTATATATATATATATATATATATATATATATATATATATATATATATATATATATATATATATATATATATATATATATATATATATATATACACACACACACATGTTGGGCAAGAAACTCCAGGCTATCGGTGAGGGATAATGTGTATATTTATTAACATATACTTAAAAGTGCTCGGACACTTTGCCGTGGTGTAATGGTTAGCAAGCTTGTATTACTAAAACAGTTACAATTGAATAGTGAGTTCGATCCTCACTGGGTGTCCCATACTTTCGGCCTTGTGCCACATCTAAGCTACGCTTCGAAAATCATTCTACTTGATTGTTCTGTTGTATTACATTGACCACTATTTTATTAATACCAGCATATGTTCGATATATGCGTACATGTGTGTGTGTTTGTGTTATAGTAAAATTCCCAGAACAATTTATCTCTGTTTTTAAATTTTGGATTTAATGTATCTATGAATAGAAAAACATTTCGCTTTCATTTTTGCCTTGATAAAGTTGAAGACGAAACGCGTCGACAAAAACTAAGATTTTTTCCTATTGTCATTCTTATATAATATATATATATGTGTGTGTGTGTGTGTCTGTTTGCGTGTGTTTGTGCTTCCGTGTGTCTGCGTGCGTGCGTGTGTGCGTGCGCATTATTGGCAAAGTATGAAAACCTGAGATCTCTAATTGCATAAAATGTCTATGTATTTTATAGAATGCTGAAATCTCTCGAGACAATATACAAAATAATAATCATCCGTGCAAGCAATCACTTCATAGAATCCTTTCTTTATCATTTGGGAAGAAGCACTACTCCTTGGGAAAAATAGGGGACTTAATTCCTGTCGCCTTCGCCATGATTTAAAGTTCACAATTGTACTCCGAGAAGATCTGCCATCCAAGTCCAAGCTGAGAGGAAATGCGAAAGGAAATACAAAAATCTTGGCCGATTATCCATTTTCGGGCCGATAAGCTATATGCTACTCGCACGTTAATAGGGTTCCCTAACTTTTATACCAGATGAAAAATTTTGTCAAATAACTGCTGATAAGACAAATTGAAAAAATGAACTGGATTCATGCCTTCCCACAGAGAATTAGTGCGAAAGCAAACAATATAAATTTATAATTATAAATAGACAGTAGTAAATTTACAGAGATAGATAGATAGATATGTGTGTGAGAGAGAGGGGAGGTGAATAGATAGATAGATAGATGTGTGTGTGTGTGTGTGTGTGTGAGAGAGAGGGGTGGTGAATAGATAGATAGATAGATAGATAGATAGATAGATAGATAGATAGATAGATATGAATAGACCGTGATAGATGTGAATAGACTGTGATAGATCTGAATAGACTTAGATAGACGTGTGTGTATGAGGGTGTGTGTAGATAGATAGATAGATAGATAGATAGATAGATAGATAGATAGATAGATAGATAGATAGATAGATAGATAGATATGTGTGTGAGAGAGAGGGGAGGTGAATAGATAGATAGATAGATGTGTGTGTGTGTGAGAGAGAGGGGAGGTGAATAGATAGATAGATAGATAGATAGATAGATAGATAGATAGATAGATAGATGTGAGTGTGAGAGAGAGGGGAGGTGAATAGATAGATAGATAGATAGATAGATAGATAGATAGATAGATGTGTGTGAGAGGTGATAGATAGATAGATAGATAGATAGATAGATAGATAGATAGATAGATAGATAGATAGATAGATAGATTTATATTAAATATTCCTTCTTTTATTTTGGGCAAACTTAAAGAGTGATACATGCGAGGTTTTGTCTACTTTACAATGTAATAAGATTTCTTGCACCATCCGAGAAGTTACGTGACTTGTAATATTCTCACCTGGCAGCATTTTCCCGCTTTTTTCTTTGGCTTCGACGTAATATCGGCTGATATATTGGTTTGGAAGATGAGGCTTCATTTCATTGGATTATTGGAAAGATGGCAGAAAGGACGAGAAAAGGAGGAGAATTAAAAGATAAAGAAAGAAACAAAACCCAGGCGAAAAAGGAAAAAGAAAGAAAAAATTTAGCGGAAAAGAAAGAAAGAAAGAAAGAAAGAAAGAAAGAAAGGAAAAGAAATAAATAAATGAAAAGAAAGAAAGAAAAATAAAGAAAGAAAGAAAGAAAGAAAAAGAAATAAAGAAAGAAAGAAATGAAAAGAAAGAAAGAAAAATAAAGAAAGAAAGGAAAAGTAAGAAAGAAAGAAAGAAAGAAAGAAAGAAAGAAATGAAAAGAAAGAAAGAAAGAAAAATAAAGAAAGAAAGGAAAAGAAAGAAAGAAAGAAAGAAAGAAAGAAAGAAAAAGGAAAAGAAAGAAAAAAAAGAAAGGAAAAGAAAGAAAGAAAGAAAGAAAGAAAGAAAGAAAGAAAGAAAGAAAAGAGATGGATTTCAAGCGTGTTACATCAGGTCCGAGCTGCAGGCCAATCACGTTTTCCGCCCTCGGGGAAAACTTTGTCGTCCGCAGAACGGAATGTGACCAAAGATGCTGTTGGCCTATCATTCATTCTTCGAGTGCTTGGCTGTCAGTTCCCTTTCTTTCTGACAACCGGGCTGGTTTTCAAGAGAATTCCATCACGCCTAACCGCTATCAATGTCACATTCTTACATGGCGACAATTGATTCCCCGTACCAACACAACCCCACCCACCAACAATTCTCAGGAAGAATAGCAATCAACAAAGATGAACGCTAAGAACAAAAGGAACGAGCTGAAATTTGATAACATGTAAATATTCTCAACCAATTTTTTATTTGATACGGTGCACCTGCATTTCTTCTGTCCCTTCTTTAAAATGCAAAGACTGTTTACTTCTTTTAACTTATTTCTTCGCATTAAACGTAAAATCATTCATATTTGCATTGAATACTGCTGCCATATATGATCTGGTGCGGCCGCTGCTCAACCCGAGTTTCCTCGACAAAATCCAGACACGGATATGCAATATGATAGGTCCTCACCTGGCATCTCGTCTACAGTCACTTTCTCACAGATGTGATTTGGCTTCCCTCCGTCTTTTCTACAAATATTTTCAAGGCAACTGCTCTGGCAAGCTACTTTCACTGGTACCTCGACTGCATAAATTCAAGCGTGCTACTAGGTTGGCATCTCGGTCCCACCCTTTCACTGTCGAAGCAGTTAAATGTAACTGCCTCTTCTACTACAACAGTGTCTTCTCTCGCACTTCCCGACTGGGGAACTCCCTTCCTCTTACTTGCTTCCATGATAGCTATAATCTTCAAATATTCAAATGTAATGTCAATCGACATCTTCTGATACCTTGATCCTGATCCCCGTCCTTCTCTATACCCTTTCCTCAAACACCCCTCTTTACTCCTGCTCTCTCTGTAACCCCTTGCGTGCTGGTGGCACTCTTGCCGTGCTTGGGGTGAAATGCTTAAAAAAAAGTCCTCCTCTCTCCTCTTCATTCCCTCTCCCTCACTCTCTCTCTCACTATCACTCTCTCTTACTCTCTCTCTCTCTCAATCTCTCTCTCTTTCTCTTTGTGTAATTCGTTTATGTCTTTCCTTTTTTTTTTCGATTTTTACTTCCCTTCTCTTCCTGCTTTTTCACTTACACCTTTTTAGCATTTCTCTTTCCTCCACTACTTCCTCTAATTATTTCTCTCGTCGTCTTCTTTTCTTTCCTTCTTCCCTTCCTTCCTTCCTTCCTTCCTTCTTTCCTTCCTTCCTGTTGTCATTTTTTCATTCTCCAAAGCGCTTTCACGGAATCATTAACACCGATTTTCTATCTCTGTGATAACTTTTCCCGACAATTTTTGATCGAATTCTACAGCGAATTCTTTCTTGTTCCACGCATGGCTGAACGAAAATGCAATTCGGGAGGCGTTTTTCATTTTAAATCATCAAGTGACGACTAAATGCTTTATTGCAGAGAGCAATCACTCTGACACAAGCCAACGAACAACGGTACTTTTCTCAAATCTTTTATTGCTTTGTGTTGCTAAGACACTAAACTCATCAGTTTATGGATCAATTGGCATTAGTTTAAACCCAAGAAGGGACATCTCACCTTTCACTCATCAATATACATGGCGATGTTTTAATAATTGTAAAATCCAGTATATATATGAGATATAACTGTTATCATGCTATGCAGATTTTTAAAAAGACCCTTAAGTTATATTCACTGCATTGATTCGATAATATTCGTCACAAGCTGGAGTTGCTTTCATGTGAGCACTCATTTGTAAGAGTTTCCAGTCAAAAGGCGGAGTTTCTTGCACGTGAACAATCATTTGTAAGAGTTTCCTGTTATAAATTGGAGTTGCTTGCATGTGAACACCCATTTGTAAGAGTTCCCATTCAAAACTTGGAGTTGATTCCATATGGACACCCATTTGTAAGAGTTTCCAGTCAAACATTGTTTCCAACTGAATGAATTTTGTTAATGATACGAACTCAGAACGCGAAATAACTAGATGCTCCCATTGCTATGTCCTCAGTTTAGATGGAAATTTAGAAGCTCGTTTACGTTTTTGGTCGACTCAGCGGATCGCCATGTTTGTTTAAAAATCTATCACAATTAAAAAAGGTTAAAAACTGAAAAATAAAGAACAATAGAATTGAACCCAGAAAGAAATTATTAATAAATGTCGACAATCGAACGGCGGAAAAGATTCAATGACAAAATATTGAGATGAAGAATACGAATTAAATGAGATAAAAAAAATCACTAATTATGTTCCGCCTGCACATAATTATTCAGCTCTTATAAATAGAATTGTATCTAATATAAGGTGACCCAAAACAACGGGAACTTTTTAACAATCCAATAAAACCAAGAGTGATGGAAAAAAAAAATTTATTCATAGTAATTGAAACCTTGAAACATGCCATTTAAGAAACAATGATGAAAGTTTCATTTTTTAAAAATTACGTTCTGTAGATGGCGTCCTCCTGTACGAATGCATTCTTGAAATCTGCTGTTGAGATTCCTCATTGACTGCTGCAACATCTCAGCCGGGATACTGTGAATTTCATCTTGAATTCTAAATGGCAAAATGTTTACTTGCTCAAGGTCACTGTCTCGTAGTGTTGCCACTTGCTCATGTCTGGCAATACGCACTTGAAAAATTCCCGTTTTTGGGGCCACCCCGTATTAGTAGAATGGGCGAACTTAGTGGAAAAATAAACGCCGATCTGTGGGCTGCTAATTGTATAGTAGGGCCGGAAAATGAAGAAAACAGTGATCGTAGAAGGTAAATATTGTCCGTATATCGAAATATTCGTTTTTTGATGCCAGATACAGAATTTAGAGAAGGTATTGTGCAATTATTTATAGCAGATTCGGATTTTATGTTAGAGTATGAATTCTGGTAATACATCAACTTCGAATCAGTTATTCCCAAGCAAATGCACAGCCGTGTTTTCTGTGTTTTCGGCAATATGATTATTCTGGGGAAAAATGCATTTCAATGGAAATGTCTAGGAAAAATAAGGTTGTTCTATTGTTATTTTTTGATGACCAACGTAAACACGAGGGCTTCATTTTAAACTTATTAGAGAACACTCAGCCCAAACTTATTCGAGTGCTTGTAAAACCTATAATCACCACGAGTCGAAATGATAAGCGTAATGGTTACGCGTGCTTTGGTTAAAACCTTATTTATTGAAATAGCTGTATCCAGTTCGAACCTTGCAGTTGAAATCGGCACGATGATTTTTGTGTACTTTTATAGTATAAAATAAAGAGGATGGACAGACAGAGTTCAGTTATGGTATCATAAGAGAGAAAAGAGAATGAAAGATTGAGTTTTCAACGTTAAAATTCATAATCCATTGCGAGAAAAGAAAGGATTCTTTTATTATACTTGGCTTATAAGGTGCTTGCATTTTCCTCGTTTAAAGAAACTAAAATGAATCTCTAATATTCTTGTGGAGAAACCTGAATATCTATGAAATATATTCAAGTCTCCGAAAATGCGTGATACACTCTCGAGAAAGAAATATTTTCTATGCTTATGAAACGCCAGGAGATCCAACGTTGACTGCTACAAAACAAAACCAGAAAAAGCCGAACAAAATAAAAAGATATTTTATTGTTTTTTTAATCAAAATTCTCTGGCGAGATCGACATTTTTTTCTGAACAATTTGTAAACAAACAAGTTTCTTATCTATTTTGAATGTACGTCCAATCTTCGCGATTACATCTAAAAGGGTTTAAATCAATAATTCTTTGATCATCGATAGTAAAAAGAGAAAGAGACGATTAATACCAGTCAGGCGGCCAGAAAAGTTCGATAATCATTCATTCAGCTGTTTATAATCGATGACCAGCTGAAAAGAGGAATTTTATTTCCGATGTTGCCAGGGTCAATTAACACCTCAAAGAAGTCACCATTTAAAATAGTTTTCCAGTACAAACCCAGTTCTTCAGCTAAAGTCTTACACGGTGAAATAAGCTCTGAAAATATATGCCTAATCAGCAAAACATATAGTGCAGTTGATTCTCTTAATGTTTTGATGTTTACTTTCAGAAAATAGCTTCCCAATACAATATAGATTCTTCTTCCCAATACAATATAGCTTACCAATACAATATAGTTTCTAAATACAATAAAATAGCTTCCCAATACAAATCCAGTTCATCGGCTAAGTCTTACACGGTGAAATAAACTCCGAAAATATGTCTAATTAGCAAGCCATACAGTGAAGTTGATTCCGTTAATGCTTCGGTGTTTATTTTCATCATATTAAAAGGCATTCTTATTTGGAGAACTATTCACTAAGCATTCCTAAAAAAAATTACTAAAGAAAGGTATCATGAAATAAAAATAAAATCAAGCCGGACACGCAAGAATAGAACTGTATTCAGATATTTGTTTCAACCCCTTTTTTCTCTATTTGCTCTTAATATCTTGATTTAAATATAAAAAATAAGTCAATTGCGTATACGTTGTGATTGCTTTTTTTTTTTTTTTTACTAAAGTTTTCTCGAAGATATGCACCTTTGTGAAAATTAATCAAAACAACCTCCTTTAGTTTCCTTTCTTTCACCATACGACCAGTTTTAGACCCACTGCAATGACAGTGTGTAATCGATTTCTATTTTTCATTCAGATTAGGTCATTTACAATGGGGTGCAATATGAATCTGTTTTGGGGGTGTATGATGAAATTTATTTGGTCTCGAGAAATATTTCATCACCCGTGATTGCATCAAATTTTTATCACGCCCAGACACCATTATCTCGACTCTCGATTATTTGTCCTAAATCCATTCTCTTGGATGAACGTTACTCCCAGGAAGCGTACGGAAATTGTAACGCTGCAGGAACACACTGGCAAGCCTTACCAGTGAGTAAATCAAAGTACTAGACTGGTGTGGAAACTCCTGATTTATATCCAATCGAGAATCTGTGGTCAATTTGCAAGGAACGACTTCATGGAATAGGCATACGAAGTACTAACATGGGCACTGGGTCATGTTTCATTGGAAAAATGCCAAAAACAAAAATGAATAATAACGGAATTATTCGTTATGTTTTAATTAATTCGCACAAGGGTGCAGGCAGAGCCTGGAACCGATAGGGTTCCTTGTATTTCCCTTATAGACCCAAACATCTACAGCACTTGATAATCGACATTGAGAAAGAGTTTCTATTCACCAAAATTATTTATGTTTAAGAGAGCGAAATCAGTATTCACTTTTAGGCAAGTCTTTATAAGTTATTTCAATCAGTGCTTGCTTTGTTCAGTTTTCTTGGAACAATATTATCTCATAGCAGATTTTGTCTAACGAAAAGTTCGGAATCGATTTCTTCACTTCCGCAAAACAGAGGCAAACTTAAAACCGGATGACGGCGGGACCGAAATTGTCCATTAAAGTCAAATGGACTATAAAAAGTCGCTGTAAAATTACATGTAACAACGGAAGTCAAGAACGATTGGTTGCGTCTCGCTTTTCTGATTTGTAAACGTTTCTCAAGTTATCTTTCTTTTATGAAATCTTCGCTTACAAAATACCAACAAGACAACAATTTCTCAAATAATAGCCGAATTAATTACAAATACCATCGTGTTCGAATTCGCATCCGAGCTTTCATCTAAACCCTTTTGAAAATTATCTTGTATATTAAGATACAGTGAAAGAGACGTCATTACACTATATTATTTCCTTCATTTTAAGCAAATTCTTAATTCTTATATCATTATATGCCTTCATTTATATAAAAACAGAGCAAGGAAATTCGATGTTTTTTCTTTCCATTTCTCGAAAGATCCAAGGAGATCACGTCCTGTGTAAGACGATAAACTACATCCGGCAGCAAGGCCTCTGATGAGGAAGTTTTGAGGAACGTGGAACCACATCTTCATTGCTAGCGTTCCCAGGTCCACCTGCGTCCTGGGTAAGACGATAAACTACACCCAACAGCAAGGCCTATGATCAAGAGGTTTTGAGGAGGGTGGAACCACCTCTTAATTGAGGCGTTCCCAGGTCCACACTGACCAGGGGTGGTAGCACCTGTTAGGGTCCCACCTATGGGTAAATATTTAACCCTAAACCTGGGGTCAAAACTCTATGAAAGTGTAAAATTAGATTTTAATACTGTCAATACATTTTTCCAAAAATTATTACCAGCAATGAATTTTTAAAGAAACAATTATTACCAGCAATACATTTTTTAAGAAAAAAAATTACCAATAATACATTTTTGAAAAAAGAAATTACCAGCAATACATTTTTGAAAGAAAAAATATTACCAGCAATATATTTTTGAAGGAAAAATATTACCAGCAATAAAATTCTTGTTGGCATTAAATAACCCATTGAGGTGTTGATATGCCGTAAAACAAACACAAAACAAACCAATTCCACTCATGTCGTTACTTGGTTTCAAATATTTTATTTAAAATGAATTAACAAATATAATAGATTCAAATCAGTAAATGTATTCATTTTTTATATTACTGGCAATACAATTTGAAAAAAAAAATGTTACCAGCAATAAACATCTTGTCGGCATTAAATAAACCAACTGGGTTGATATACCGTAAAATAAAACAAAACAAACAAACCAAGGAGATCAAATAAGTAAGTGTAGCCATTGTAAATTGTTGACCGACACCCAATGTGAACTGCCTTACGTATCTCCAACTTTCTTTTTATGTGCCTTGTCCGTTCGGGGCGTAGGCGATCATGGCTCTCCACCTCCTTCTATCCCTTGCAGTTCTCAACAAGTTCTTTCCCTCTACTTCCTCCCCTAGACAACGTTCTGACATCCACTTGCTTAAGCCCGCTAGGTATGTCATGCGTTGCTTTCCCTTGTCTCTCTTTCCCTCTATTCCCCCCTTGAGTATCAGATTCTCCAGAGCCTCCTTCCTCATCATGTGTCGCAGAAACTTCAACTGCCTCTTCCTGATATTAAATATAAGCCTCCTCCTTGTTTGCAACCTCTCTAAGACCTCATCGTTGCTCACACGGTCGAACCATGATATCCTTAGCATCCTTCTGTAGAACCACATCTCCGTCGCCTCGAGTCTCTTCTTCATTTTTTAGGAGACCGTCCAACATTCGCTGCCGTAAACGAGGACAGATGTCACGTAACAGCTCAGTATTCTTTTCTTTGTTACCAAAGAAATCCTCCTGTCTCGCAATATTCTTCCCAGCTTTTGTAATGTATCCTTGGCCATCCCAATACCTCTACAGATCTCAGTGTCGCATTTACGGTCCTCTGTCAAGACGCTTCTCAGATATTTAAACTCCCGCGTCTGTTTGATTCTAGTGTTCCCGACCAACAAATCACATTTCGGACTCATCCTCTTACTGATGACCATTCATTCTGTCTTCTTGTAATTTAGGCTTAGTCCTTTCTTCTCACTCTCCGTCGATACCTTCTGGAGGAAATTTTATAATTTCTTTTCCGTATCTGCTATCATCACTGTGTCATCTGCGTATCTTGTGTTGTCAAAATTATGGCCGACAATGCTAAATCCCGATAGGGTTTTCCAATTCTCTGCATGTTCTATTTTTGTATATTCATTGAACTCTATGCGTGTGCATGCTGTTTGCTGCCAGTACAAGTTCTTGATTATTATGACATCTTTCCCGAATATATCAAGGCTGCTGAGTAGTTCCAACAGATCCTTTTGGCGCACTTTGCCAAAGGCCTTTGCGTAGTCTATGAAACATAGATACACGTCCTTCTGCATTTGTATCGCTCTTTCTGATAACATTCTCAGCATTTAATTTTTCCTATTTAACCATAAATGAAAGCAATGGATTCATGTCACTCACAAGCGAACGCACGCTGTCCCAGTCGGAGTTTGAAATGGGTTCTCATATTTCCTTCTTCATGATTCTTAAATGCTGGGCTAGTCATATCGCCCCATTCCCGTGGCAGAGCCGATTCGATTAGAGTCGGGGAACATATTATGAACCGCGACACGATTTCATATCTCCAGGTTTACTGCAGTCCCAACAGCTGAACTTTAGTAATCTTTTTCTTCTTTAACTTTATTCCGAACTCAAAAATTGTAACTTCGACTGCAACATGAATTCTGAACGCGTGTTGATAAAATATACAAAGGCTATGCCATTGATTTTTAAATGTTTTTTGAGCTCTTTGGCACGTCATAGACTAACAGAATTACAGGACTGGGTGTTAAGGTCGCTTTTTAACGGTGTTAATGGGAGAATGGTAGAAACTGGAAGGTGTTTTTATTGGTAAGAAAAACTCGTTATGCTTGAGCTATGTTTTAAAGCTTTTGGTTTTCAAATGGCATTCAAATCTTGATTTAGTTATGCAATTAACATAGAAACTTAACAGTCTTGTGATTCTCTTAGACGACTATCTTCTCCCTGGGCAGATGAAAAAGATAAAAATGTATTAAAATACGAAATTAATTTTAAAGGCTAACAATAAGCACTTAATAAAAATTGCACAAGATATCTACTGAAAAACAAAGAAAATAGTCTAAAAAAATGAAATATATCAAACAAGACCAGTAGAAATCACACACGACTTTCTAGGGGTTTAATATTAAACATTAATATTAAACATTAAATAATAATAAATATTCAAATCTGCTGCCTTTATTGTTGTTATGGTTATTATATTTTTATTATCTTTTTATTTCTGGTGTGAAAACATTTCTTTTTGGGTCCCGCCCAGAGACCTAAAGTCAGAAATGGCATCATGACATTTTCCACAAACCAATTAAAAAACAATCACACACAAACATATTTTACAAAGATAAAGCCCGTCGTAAGGTGTGGGCTGTACTCGTGAGAACAATTTTTTTGTATTTCCTTAAGGCATGGGCTACCAGGAATCCCTTCAACTGGAATTTTTTCCAATCAATCCGAGGGCTCCAACTACAACAGGGATTGTTGATGTTCTCATGAGCCACATTTCTGAGATTTCGATTTCAAGGTCCTTGTATGTTGATAGCTTTTTGTAGATCTTCAAAGATACATTGCAGTCTGCACTGACTGGCATATCAATAAGGAGGCACTTTTTTTGTTTGCGGTCTCTTATTATTATTATTATTATTATTATTATTATTATTATTATTATTATCATCATCATTCATAAATAATCTGAATAATTATCATTTTTCTCGGAATTAAAGTTGGTTACAATCGATGATGGATGTGCCAGTGAACCGTTCAAAGAGATTGGTCTTGACTCGTTCAATAATCAGACAGGGAAATTTAGTGCAGCGGGAAAATAAGAAAAAGCGACAAACTTGAATAGGAAATGAATTTGCG
>OZ010586.1:16261185-16276185 GCA_963932145.1 Acanthosepion lycidas | reverse complement strand
TGAGTAGGCGGTAACGGTTATGCTTCAAATTATTCATGAAGCTATTGAGTGGAAATAATTGTGGATCCGAATGCAGTTATTTGTAGCTACTTTATAGTGTTGTTGTTTTTTTTAAATTTAGCTCATTATATATTATAGATTACTTTATTAATTACTGTTGATAGTTACTACTACGTTTACTCATGTTTATGTGTGAATTGGGACACGGAAGCTGTAGAAAGAACCAATAAGAGAAGAACAGTCCATGACAAAAACAAGATTCTTCGAAAACACCAGAAGTAAAGCTAAGAAAGCCCAAAGAAAAACCAGAGCTCTACATCCTCTGAAACTCTCCTACCCTACCATGCGGCGGTTACGGACGTCTCTTAAGATTCAACATTGGATGTATTTCGCAAAGAAAGAAATGTCGATGAACACCCCAATACTCGGCAATGAGTCTAACTCAACGAACGAATGAGTGCATTCGTAATTTGTTTATTAATTATTTAATTTCTATATTTATTCATATTTTTTGTTTATTTTACTATTTGTTCGAGGTTGATTATCTTGTTTATTTAGTTACAAGTATTGGCTTTATCTAAAGTATGTTAAATTATCTGCATTGTGTATAGTGCACATATTTGCATTGTTCATGGTGGTATATTACAAGGTATTCTTTTATAGTTTTTGATTTTTAAGTAACATCGTAAGCATTTGTTTTCGTGTCTGCGTTATGAGTTAAGTTTTGATAAGTTCTGATCGTTTATTTAGTATTTGGGTCTAGAAAGGTTGAATATAGCTACTTTCTCCTCCAGACAGAATTTACCGTTTTTGAATTTATTGTTGCAGGCTGATGGTGCTTTTCTTATTTTCCATGATCATTTTAGTGCAATTTGGGTTTTGTTAATAATTTCTCATACATGTTTATAAAGCGTTGTACTGCTCGCGTATTTAATATTTGTAAAGGATATTTTTTGTATGTAGTTTCTCAGTTTCCAGGGCCCTTCATTTACTCCTATGCATATTTTTCCTCTCTATCTGCTGATTTAACAATGGCTTGGTATTTTACATTATTTTTTAAGCAATTGCCGTTTAAAAGACATTTACTCTGCAGTTACACGTGGGATTGATTTGTACGTGTTGTTTGTTGGTTATTTTTCTATTGTGCTTTTTATTGTTTGTGTCATGTTCTCTGTGCAAATGTAGCTGATTTTTACTGTACTTTTATTGAATATCTTGTGGAAAGTGCTTGATGTTGGGGAAGTGTCTTTGTATTAGTTTAATGATTATTTTTGTTAACTTTTTTTATTACGTTTTTTTGTGTACGGTTGGTTGAAACATATGATGTTTCTTTTCCTGTTGGCTTTTTGTGCTTTGTGGTGTGTGAGTGTTGCCAAAAATCCACTATGTTTTAGGGTTGTTTCATAATCTTTTTTGGCTTCGTTGAAAATTGTTTCACTGAAAGAATTGTCAGATAACGTGCGGTCAATTGATTGTGAGATCAGCTTAATTATCGAATCAACAACAAATAATAAAGTAATCAATAATAAATAATATGAAATGTGCTCCCATACAGACTGATGTTCTTTCTAAACTGTACAATAAGTGCCTGCTGCTTTTTGTTCTCCTGCTTTTTGGAAATCCTCTCCTTTCTTTCATATCTTTAAGAAATCAGGCGAACTATCTCATTCTTCTATCGGCCTATTAGCGTCTACCGTTTTTTAGCAACGTTCTAAACCAACTCTGAACTGCTTAAGCATCTCATCTTGAAATTATCTTTGTTCCAATAAGCAATATGACTTTCGCTTTTCTAGGTCAAATGTTGATGTGCTAAAAGAGACTATCAAGCCTTAGATAACAATGGTAAAATTCGGTATTACTGTAGTGAGGGAATACACTTAACACATCGGGCAATGCACATATGTACCTGTTTGGCGTGTAAATCCAACATGGCCGTCATCGCGAGGAAGTGATGATGTCACGCGTAGTCGCGAGAAGCAGTCATTTGCAATCGCCCCACTACGCATGTGTGACGCTACTTTTTGAATAATGATCGTAGCGTTTTGAAGTGACTGTTGGACGGTGCTGTTAATTTCTAGTGGTTTTATGTGCATTGGGGTTTTTGATATTGGACCTATATTTTCCTTCTGGATTTTGCGATTTTGTTTAAAACTTAAGCTATCATGTTAACTTTATAACAATTACTTTGGATATCTCGAAGGCCTTTGACAGGGTTTGGCGTATTAGTATTCTTCCCCAGTTAAAAGTTTATATTTTAAACAGGAATTCCAAATATTTCATATTCTGCTTTTTCCGATGAGTGATATTTTTTAATGGACTTTTCAGAAACATTTTTTGGGTCGATGAGGACAGGTCGGCAAAGGACATTTTCAACATGTGGCTAACACATGAATCGGAAATCATCACAGGATATTTGCGTTAAGAAAATTAAATCTCCAGAGTCAACCAACATTGCTTAAAGCTTTCAATTAGAACGTATTTCTGTGTCTCTTGGCGAAAAATGAGCTGAAATCCGAAACATTAGTCAGTTAGACGAGATTTCTATTCGAGAGAGCAAAATTTATTTATGATATATATATATATATATATATATATATATATATATATATATATATATATATATATATATCGGTAATGGATTTTTATTTACATATCTATCTATCTATCTATCTATATATATATATATATATATATATATATATAATTATTTATTCGAAAATTATATTTATATATATATATATATATATATATATATATATATGTATATATATATATATATATATATATATATATATATATATATATATATACATACATATATATATATCGTTAATGGATTTTTATATCTATCTATCAATATATATATATATTTATATATATATATATATATATATATATATTTGTTTGAATAAAAACAGACCATGTTGAGGTTCCATGTAACAAATTATTTCACCATAACCCCTTTAACAGGGCTCTGGATCATCAGACTTTACTTCCAAAAATTGAAATGAAAAATGAAAAGAAATTCACACATTTTTGACGGACCTCATCAAGTATACGTAAAATTAACGAAGTGAGGAAGTGAGGTGGGAAAGAGGATATGAATGTGTCATATGTAGCATTTCAAATTCTTATTTTTGATTTTTAACTCCAATGTGTCGGCTAGATGTTGTTCGAATTTATTGTGTCTAGTCTCAAGATATAGATGGCTAAGGAGTGGAGGGGTGGAGACCGACTTTAAAGGAAGAAGCTACACTACTTTCACGAGGACAGTTTTTCTTTCAAATATATATATACATATATATATATATATATATATATATATATATATATATATATGCATAAAAATTTTTATTCGAAAATTATAACATATATATGTTATAAAAATCACTACAAAAATAGCTATTTTGTTTCAACACTTCTGGTGTCCTATCAAGTGATGGTGTTGAATATTGATCACTCTTTTAAGAATAGGAATAGTATTTTTGGGGTTTGGGAATTCATTGCTTATACACCAATCCTATACTTGGATATATATATATATATATATATATATATATATATATATATATATATATATATATATATATATATATAATGTTTTATCTTCTAATCCGTCAAGAACTAATGGATTTTAATTTTCATACCGAGATATTTATGTTGGATTAAAAGAAATCCATTAATTTTTTAGTAGCTGCGTTTTTTTACGTTTAAATTAAAAAAATGCTAAACACTTATGACTTTAAAGGTTATCTGAACAAGTCAAAAGCCCTTCAACGGCAAAGTAGACCCTGAAAGTTAGGATGCTTGTCTCCGTTGTTTGTTGCATAATTAGAAGAAAGGAAAAACCTTTTCATTCCAACGAATGATTTATTTTTGATGGAAAGATTTCGACTGTTTCACTTTAATTAAGGAGTGACCAAGACAGACAACTGCTAACCGAAATATTTCCATGAAAAAAAAATATTCGTTGGGATTACAAGTTTTTTCTTCCCTTTAATTAAAGTAGAACGTCGCTTGTTTGGTAAGCTCTACGTAGTCGAGCAGTCAAATCATTTTCTCCTCTAATAGTGAAACGTAGGTTCGAATCCTGTGGGAGGATACATTTTCTTTAACAGGTTTTCTCGATTATGCATGCCGGCAGACGAAATAAAATACTATTTAAAATAAACTGAACGTCTACTCAAATATTTTTATCTATCAAAAATAACGTTTAAAGTAATAAAAATATATATGTAGATACATCCATAAATTAGTAGACAGACTTTGTAAACATATATTTTACTTAAGGACTATTTTTAGCTTACAAATTTTTCTTACGTAATGACACTGTTAGATCAAGTTTCAAATCCACATGCATCTACGAAAATATTGATCTACCGTTGTATATGTGTGTATATAGGTTAGATCAAGTGAAATGTCCCATACTTGTCTCTCTCCAAATCTACCCAGGTGGATGGAAAGGAAAGTCTGTCAGATTCAACGGAAAATCTTGAAAGTCGAGTTAAAACCCCTACAGACTTTAGAGAAACGTTTCGTGATTCTTTTCACTTTAGAATAAATATCAGATACTTTCTTGTTTATTCTATCAAGTGGAACACAGACAAGTCCAAAGTGATGGCGATGCCGTGCATATCTCTCTCATTAGATATATGTCAAATATGTATTGAGAAGTTGTAGTCAGTAGAACGAAAGAAAAAAAATGAATTGATTGTAAACGGGACAACAGATGCTTCGTGTTAGTTTTTTTTTTATTGAGAATCATCGGAAATCGAAGGAAAAGATCGATGGACGAGGCTAACAATGGAATTTACAGAAAAAATCCTTTTTAAAAGGGCATAAATTTCCCGTGCTCTACTTGCTCTACTAGCTAGCTATATATATATATATATATATATATATATATATATAGATAGATAGATAGATAGATAGATAGATAGATAGATAGATAGATATGATTTATGTATATGTGTGTGAGGGGTGTAGATAGCTAGCTAGCTAGCTAGATAGATAGATATGATTTATATATGTGTGTGTGTATGAAGGGGTATATATATATATATATATATATATATATACATATATATATATAGATAGATAGATATGATTTAGATATATGTGTGTGTGTTGTGTGTGCGTGTGTGTGTGAACTGTTGTTTATAAATATAAGATATACAATTATAATGATGCAACTAATTAATTTCACGGAAAAAAGTAGCCTCCCTTGAGCAATGTCTACATAGTTCATTCAGCTTAATGCCTTGGTATTTCAAACTTTTACCCCGGCATACCTTCCACTTTACAGTTTATAAAGTGCACTTTCATGAGCACTATTAGCCGTCTTATCACGTTCTTCTTACTCTCGTCCACGGCTTGTATTTTCTTCCATTCCAATGATGATTTTAGCTTTGAGCAAAGCGAAAAATAGCAGAGAACGTGAAGTGGTAGTTGACAAAATTGCCCGAACCATGAAGAATGGGGCGTTGATATTTAAAATCGCTGGTTACTTTCCCGCAATTTCAATCGACCGTTTTTTTTCTTGTTTTTTTTTATTGCAGCCAATATGGATTCAACGTTTTTTTTTGTTTTTTTTTCAAGTCTCCTGCTTGTTGAATGAATTCTACGACGTGAATTGCTTCAACAGATTCTCAGCCAAAAGCGTAGTTACCTAAATGTTACCCTGTCTTCGTTCATGGGAACATCCTTTGAAAGCTTTTTTTTTTTATTGATTACGATAAATTCGAAGTAAACGAATATCCAAGTTTCAAACAAAACGTCATTCATCTACATTGTGAATGCAATGAACACATATTTCACAAGCTAACTCCAAGGTATCGAACTACCGAATGAGTAATCATACAGGAGAGTGTTCAATTGCGCATGTGTAGAAGGTCTCGGTGATAGATTACCACGTTACACTAAGCCCACACAAACACTTCTTGAGATATTCAAAATGGTTGGATAATATCCAAATATGACAAAGATATCTAAATATATTTATTCATATTAAATATGTATAAATATAGAATAGTTTCTTCAATACTCCAAAATAAAAGGCTACCTTTTTAAAAAAAAATAATGCCGTCGTCTGGATGGTTTTGACTTTACCCCGAATTTCCAGTTTCGCAGCGCTCTTTCCAGGATTGTTAAAACTCGTTAGTAAATTCTCACTTCAGTGTTATCATAAAACGATGAAAATTTTCAAGAATAAAAATCTTGGTATAAATGCGCACATATATATATATATATATATATATATATATATATATATATATATAAGTTCTATACCTGAAGATGATTGAATGTAGAGTCGAAAGTACTTGTGTATTTACGAAAGACCCAATACAGATTATAATTTTAAAAAGCAAGGATCATAACATTCGTCGAGTGACTGATAAGTTAATGCACCTTTAAATTTTGTTAGCGAAGAGATTTCGTTATTTCATATAATTAACTTTACTAATCTACTTTTTTGTATGAATGATTCATTATAATATAAATTGAACTGCACCACATATTTGATATATATATATATATATATATATATATATATATATATATATATATATATATATATATATATATATATTAAATATATATTATTAAATATAACAGACAATGAATGTCTATTATGTCTGATCATGAGCCGTTCGAATATTTGCTTTAATTTTTGATGAAAATGACGAGAAAAATTTTCCAATATTTGGATATTTCTTTTAATTAAAGTTGGTCCTAAGCTTTCGGCTCACATGAGCCATTCTCAGAGTGGTTATACAGGCATGAAACAAAGATATCCACCGTCAGAGATGATATTTTGTTATTTTGACATATAAGATTGATATCCGACTATAGAGGTCGCGGAATAGCAGACGCAGACCGTAAGTTGAAGATACGGTACTATGACGTCATACCACGTGAGACCGAAATATTAAAAACAGAATCATATGTCTAGATGCAATGTAATGTACCGTGACTAGTTTGAAATGTAATTTTCTTGAATGTGGATTGCTTTGTTTTAATGTAGTTTGCCTCGAATATCTGAAGTTTCATTTTACTGTTTGTATCTGTGAGTATTGATGTGTTATCGACAAATATCTGTCTAATATTATGTACATGGCTATGTTTTTCTTAGAAATGTTGTATAATAAAACTAAGATCAGAAATGTGACAGGTGTGTCTACGGGAGGGCGTGGTAGTAGTAAAACCAATATATGTAACGAATTCATTATTCGAACATTAGAACGCCTCATGATCAGACATAATAGACATTCATTGTCTTTTATATTTAATGATCTATGTTTAAATAATGATCTCCTGCCCAATACACTATATATATATATATATATATATATATATATATATATATATATATATATATATATATTGAACAATAAAAATTAAAAAATTAAAATCCTCAGACACACTGGGTTATAGATTAATATTCTTTCGTTTTTTTATTATTATTCCATTTAGATATATATATATATATATATATATATATATATATAACGAAATATAGTTTTAAGGTGTGGTCTATTTGTGGGATAAAGTAGATTTTTAGATTTTTTATTATTATTCCATTTATATATATATATATATATATATATATATATATAACGAAATATAGTTTTAAGGTGTGGTCTATTTGTGGGATAAAGTACTCAATATCAGAGATAGAGCGTATGTAAATACAAATATAAAAGTGAACATTGAAGTCAACAGCCTGTCGCTTCTGAATGCTGACTTCAATGTTCACTTTTATATTTATAGTCATATATATTCACTTTTATATATATATATATATATATATATATATATATATATATATATATATATATATATATGCGTGTGTTAAGATATGTATAGAAGGTGCGCCAAGTATTTGAGAACGCATCTAGAGAGGCATTATTGTAACGCTATACTCCACGTCAAGTGCCAAATTGTCTTTGTAATTGAATATCTAAGAGGGTATTCCACGGATGTGACCAGTGATCCTTATACAGGGTGTGAACACTTCTAAACATAGGCTTCAAGATTGGTGCTGCCTCTTTTAGTCTATTTCTTACGACGACTGTGAGAGTCGTGTACTCTATGTCGCCGTGACACCTGTTTCATTATGATGATGGTTGAATTGAGAAAAGAGAAGAGTGGCGCTCTTTTTTTTTCAAGTGTCTTTGTATTTTCTATCTAGCAGATTTGTGCCTCAAATAGGAGATTCTTTGAAAGATGATAGTACAACATCCTTATCACTTGCCACCAGGGCACGATGCTGACCTCGTGAATGTTTCCTAGCATAGCTTTAATAATTTTGACCCTACTTGAATATAGAATCTATATTTAAATATCTCCTTTACGCTTTTAGGCGAAAGCGGAGGTAACAATCATGGAAGCTTTCGAATGAGCATAGATTCTGATCGTATACGATCGAACAAAAACCGGTGTAGTCAAAGTTATATGGCTGTAAGCCTGTCGGTATGCGATCGAACGAGAGAAGGTGTAGTCAAAGTTATATGGCTGTAAGCCTGTCGGTATGCGATCGAACGAGAGAAGGTGTATTCAAAGTGATATAGCCGTAAGCATGTCGGTCTACGATTGGACGACAACCAGTATATTCAACGTAATATAGCTGTAAGTCTGGCGCTATACAATCCATAATTTAATACTCTAGATATTTATATGGTCTACAAGACTCTTCTCTTCTTCAGTGCACTATGACGGGTAACACTGAGAATTTTTCATGAATAATTTTTCTCAATCTTGATCATCTCCACATAAGTCAACGGTGTCTCTATGACATGTTGTATTTTAAATATCCAAAGTAGCAGTGAAATTGTTAATAAATTATTTTTTTTAGAAAAATAATGAAATAAGGAATATACAAATGAATAAAATTTTAGATAAGTATTTATTTTGTTCATATTTTCCTAGAGAGAAGAAATTTTGACTGTATTGTCAATTGGATATTACAAGACGAAATCTTCTTAATTGGAGTGGTTGCACCTGTTAGGGTCCTAGATATGGGCAAATAGTGACCCCCCCCCAACAAAAACAAAACACTATCAAAGTATAAAAGTACATTTATAGTAAAAATACCAACAATATATTTTTTATTAAAAAATTACCAACAATACATATTTATGCCTGGAATAACTTTCATTTGGTGCACAATGTCAGCTGACCGTTGTTCCGTACTCAACAATAGATTTTATCTGCAGTTGAAGGCATACAATTGTGTTTAAAATATTTAGATTTTGGCATTAAATAACTCGTAGAGATGTTGATATGTCACTAAACAAAATCAATCAAGCAATCATTTTTCACAATCTTGATCATCTCCACATATGTCAACAGTGTCTCTATGACATATACCATTTTATTAATGTCTGACTAGATATTGACATAATGATAATTTTTTTTTTTATATTTTTGGCTATTGCCTTTAACCTTTTAAGTCTGGAAGCACCCAAATTCACATACAACTGAGGAGTTCCTGAATGTGCCCACAATAGCACTAGAACTATCTACAGTAGAATCTCAATTTAACAGATTAATAGGTGGAGGTTATCTGTTAAAGCTGTTTCTCTGTTAATTTGAAGCACTTTTATTCATGGCCTAAAAACATTCAGTACAGTACAAAACTATTGTAAATAAATGTAAATATAGTATATATGTTTGTGTATTTTATTTTTAAGTTACTATATATATATATAGTAGGTTATCCGTTATAGTGAAGTGTATGAGTGTTGAAACAGATTAGTTTAATTTCGCCTTGTTAGTTAGATAGCCCACCATAAGAGGGGTATAAAACAAGAAAATCAAATTGTAAAGTGAAACAACAAATTTATATACATATAAATCAATTTAGGTCTTTACAAATAAAATTAATGTATTTTGGTTGATACAAGGTCATCTAAATATTCGTAGTAGTCCTTTCAAGAATGAATTTATGTGTACGTAGGCAGAAACGTGTGGATGTATGTATGTATGTATGTATGTATGAGCGTTATCGTAGGGTAGAAATGGCTTTGAAGTAATTGCTCAGCCTTAAAATGTTCTGTTCGTTTATCAAGTATAAAAGAGGTGAGGGAGAAAGGTAGAGATAATAATAACGATAGCTTGACGTTTGACGAGAGACGTGTTAATACGCTCGTCTCCTTCTCTCTGGTGACAGGCGAACTTGCCCGTCTTTTATTTTGTTTGGGGGGCTTAAAAAAGCCATTTGGGAATTCACTCCCGGATATGATTCGGGCCTTTCAATTGGACGACGAACAAACTTTGCGTCGGCTCGTGAAAATTTCCGTAAAAGAATTTTGTTTCTGAGAATTGAAGATTATTTGAATTTTGTTTTTAAATGTTTCATAGTTTTCTATTGGCCAAAAAACATTTTGCATCAAGGTGTGAAATTTTACAAGTTTTATTTTTGATTCGCTTTTGCGTGTGTGTTAAGCAAAGTTTGTAAATTCCAGTCTTTTTAATTTCTAACAAAATCAATGAGTCAGCGTTTAGCATTTGAATTTTAAATCTTAGATCTTATTTTGTTCACTACAGCTGTAAGCCTGTCGGTATCCGATCGAACGAGAGGTGTATTCAAAGTGATATAGCCATAAGCATGTCGGTTTACGATCTGACGACAACCGGTATATTCAACGTAATATAGCTGTAAGACTGGCGCTATACAATCCAAAATTTAATACTCTAGATATTTATTTACATGGTGTACAAGACTCTTCTGTTATTCAGTGCACTATGACAGGTACCACTGAGAAAACTGATGGGGTTATAAGATAGCCTGTCAGTATAAGAACGGTTATGTTTCAATTTTAATAATATGATATAATGGAATATGCATAGACCTGAGTTCCCCCTCACTGGAATATGATTGGTTGGTGTCCGTCATAAATACAGACGGACGTATAGGTACGACAGAGTTTAAGTCTATGACGACGCCCATTAGACTAGGCCATTGGCTATCCTATTGGTCTACACCTATTACCTGCGACTACGACGAGTACCAGTCGATTACTGCTTCCATGTACTGCTTGGTTACAGTAGCCAAAACCACTTAGCTACTTCGATCAAATATATCCCTTTCCGGGACATATCATAATATGTGCGTGTTTTGGGGTTTGTTTTTTTTTTTGTTTTTTTTCTGTCATTATAATCCAGTCTGGTTTGATCTCTAGAAATTCGCGTATCTAGAAACCTTCTAGCTCTAGACTCTTCCAGACACACAGACAAATCATAAGCAGTTTGCTCATATTTCGTTTGTAATGTTAACATTTATTTTGTATGCCTTGATTGAATTTATTTGACATGAGCGCAACACTTTTTACCAACTTTGTTACGTTTTGAAGCCAATTTGAAAGCGCCGAAGTAAACTTTGAAGAGGATATGAGCATGTTGACTTTCCAGCATAATAACCGGATACAAAAGCCAGAGTAAGCATAGTGAGGTCGATATATAACCCCAGATCCAGCATCTACATATATATATATATAGAAATGAGGGTAATATAATGGTTTTGATGACTCAAAAATTTCTGTCTTGTCAAAGACAAAAAAATCTACGAAAAATTTTTTTACTTGTCTTCATAATTCATTTTCCCTTTCGAGTGAAAAAAAACATCTAGAAACTTTTGTTTTCCTAAAAGAAAAACAAGAAAAGTAAATTACATCAGAACTAAATAATTATTAACGTCACACACACACAGACACACACACACATATATATATATATATATATATTAGGTTGGTGCAAAAATAATGACGTTATAATGTCGTTTTTTGACGTATATTTTAACGTAAAAAACGACATTATTATGTCATTATTTTTGCACCAACCTAATACATCCTGACGATCAGTTTACCCTGACGATCCGCGTCGGTGAAACATAGGTTTGTCTGGGTCTTTAGGTTTACTATATATATATATATATATATATATATATATATATATATATATATATATATATGTGTGTGTGTGTGTGTGTGTGTGTGTGTGTGTGTGTGTGTGTGTGTAAAATGTATATATATATATATATATATATGCAATTTTTATATATTATATATTATTGCAAAGCGCTCAATATCATTGATAGGGTAACATGTTTGTCTGACGATCGAAAATAGCGTAAAACCCAGGGTCGCAAACTCGCATCAATTCAACTATATATATATATATATATATATATATATATATATATATATATATATATATATATATATATACTATAAAGAAGTAATTTATACAAAGAATTATTTAGTGAAGATAATGTGATTAATGGCGAAATCACTTCGCTAACAAGACTTAATGAGACATTAACTTACTATCAATTTCTTGAATAATACGATTCTTACATTCGAGGCCAAGTACTTTCAACAATTTCAAATTATCATCATCGGGGCGCAATTTTTCCATACGCAGGCAAACACTAAGACAAAATATCGGTAGTGTAGACCGAAAGATGTTTTATTTTTAAATTATGTTATTTATCGACAGTTAAATATATGCTTTCGAACGTGCAATGCCGCGACGCTAGAGTTCTTGTTCAAATCAATCAAGTCAGAATTTTGTTTGAATTTTGAAAAGTGATAAAACCACGAAATTTTCTTGTTATAAATGTTTTTCAGTTAAAGTGACATGGACTTAATTATAATTCAATTAGTAGAGTAAAATGTCTTAGTAGTTTTCCACACAATTTAAGATTCTGATTATTACGTACTACGGATCTTGTTTGCGTAAATATATTAGAGTGTGCGGCTTATATTTTATATCATAAAGGAACCATTTATACAAAGAATTAATTAGTAATGCGATTAATGGCGAAATCACTTCACTAACAAGATTTAATGAGACATTAACTTACTATCAATCCCTTGAATAATATATATATGTTTGTTTGAATTTTGAAAAGTGATAAATCCACGAAATGTTCTTTTACATATCAAAAGTACTAGGCTCGTCAATATATATATATATATATATATATATATATATATATATATATATATATATATTGTAATGATACAATATAGTAATCCGTATGGATTTTACAGGAGAATATAGTTCCAGGGAGAGCTCTATGTCAAAAGGCAGAGCAAATTATTAATTAAAGAATATCAAACACTTAATATCTAGGTAATAATTTTTATTTCATGAGAGCTCTAAAAAAACAACAGCTCTCAATCTTCAAAACCTACAAAGTAATCACAAATAAAATGGAAAAAATATTCCCGGTTAAAACAAAAGACATTGCTATCTTATATAGAGAGTGGGGAAAAGGCAGAGAGTATTGAATATTTTGAGACGCTGACCTCAGCAGGTCATTTGAGGATGGTGGAAAGACTTAAAGTGTGAATCTGAAACAATCCCGTCTGCTTCTGTCAACGGGACAAATTTTCAATTCCGACATATTTCATACAACAAATTATTTGTAAGTAATATTAAAAGAGAACATTTTTAAAGATTTCAAAATTAGCGAAAATTTTTTTATAAGCTTTTTTCTTAACCAAAAAATTAAAATTAAAATACCTAAGAAATTTGAATTAAACGATTATTAATTATATCCAGAGAAACATATTTATATCTACAGCGTCTTAGATTTATTTATTAATATTTAGCAAGATATGAATGTACTTTAAACTGTATCTTCGTTAATTCCCTGTATTTCATTCAACAAATTCTGTAATTAATATTAAACCTAGAACACTAATCATGGGTATATAGTAACCAGCACAAATTTTCCTATTTTTAATTACAATTTTCAGTACCTGATTTTTTTACCTAAATAAAATGTTTTTCAGTTCCTATTAATGTTAACAAAGTTTGAAGTGCCTGGAGGTAAAATATTTCAAATAAAGATTTATATTTAATATTTTTTTTGATATCTTCAAAATCGGGTATGATATACCCATGGTTAGTAGTGGTGTAACTTTAATTGATGGTTAGTGTTCTAGAGTTTAAGAAAAAGTGTCAAAATGTTTTCGAAATTAACGAAATTTTTTAAAGGATTAAATGTAAATTAGAATAAGCATTTTGTATAATCAACTTAGAAATTTAAGTTAAAACCTAAGAGATTTAAATTAAATGATTATTAAATTCATATATATATATATTATATATATATATATATATATATATATATATATATATATATATATATATATATATATATATAATTAGGGTCACTATATATAGATGTATGTGGGTACGTTCGAAGTAGAGTTGTGTCGTCGACTTCCTTCGTGTGGAAATAAAAAAAAATTTGGCACGCTATATTTTTTTAAAAAATAAATAAGCTCACGACATTAAGTTTGAATGAGGAGGCAGGAAAATCCAGTGTATTGGAAAAGTATCGGTGGTGGAATTAAATAATATATACATACGTTCTTTTTATCGCACTTCAAATGAACTCAAAAGGAACATTTTCGCATGTATACAACGAGACATAATTTCCGATCTCTGATTCAAAAGATTTTTTTGGTCTGGAAATGTTATTATAGCAAACTTTTCAAAAGTTGAACAGGTTTCTATGATTGTTGTAAGGTTTTGCTTTTTGAGTAACTTTAAAAAGAGGTGTTACAATTATATATCATCTTTTAAGCTAGAAATCCTTAGAAATTCTACTAAACTAGCCAACTATGTTTGAAAATGAAAGGAGAAAAATAAAAAAAAGAATCGATTGCAAACTGTAAAATTCTAACTGAAAACCTAACAGCAATCAGCTAATTTCCTAATTTTCTATATATATATATATATATATATATATATATATATATATATACATACATATATATATATATATATATATATATATATATATATATATATATATATATATATATATATATATATATGGTTTAACTGCAAAATTTCCAATTATTGATTAAGGTTTGAACCGTTGTATCTTAGAAATGATTACAGATATGTTACCAGAATTCTCCGAAGTCTTTATAACACTATTGGAGTCTACTTTAAGCAATATCTATGTATTTAGCTCTA